>JAYJMJ010000391.1:4433475-4444427 GCA_036873875.1 Laminaria ephemera
ACTCCGATCGCGCGTGTTACGGGTTGTGTATGTCCTAATGAAGGATATAAGCGACTCCCCTTAGTGCTATTAATAATTAGCACCAGGGTCAAAAGTGTGATACGAAGACGTCGGTAGCTGTGCACGGAAACTATAAACTTCTTAGAGGGGGACAAAATCTGACTGCTATAGGACGCAAAAAATATTTCTAGAGGGGGACAAATTCTGACTGCTATAGGACGCGAAACTATATACCCAGGGTATATGTAGTCTTCCTACCGGCGAGGGGACGGCGGGCGGGGGGAGGGGGGGTTGGGATGTTGTAGGTAGTGTTTAGCTCGTTTTTCATGTTATACCTTTTTTCATTTTATACCAGACACAAGACATACGATCGTCCTTCGACCTTCGAGCGCCAGCGCATCGAATCATCATTTTCTCTTTTCTCGACAAACCTTATCCGGCGATAGGACGTATATACCATGGTAGCGTGGTACCCGTTTTGTCGGCTTGGCTGTACTGTCGACTCAGCTGTACTAAAAGTACGAGTACTGTTGTTGTACAGTTAGTAGAAGTCCCTCTATAGTGCCGGTTGAGTAGTCCTGGTGTCCCGCTATAGTGTCTGTGAAATTGTTTGGTACAGGTGGGAACAACGAGTAGTGTGGCAGTATGCGGAGTAGTGCCGGTTGCCGCTATAGTGCCGGTATGCCCGGCTGGCACATACCGGCACTATAGAGGGACCACTACTCTGTAGTGTCTTTGTTTCTTTCACCTTTGCTGCTCTGCACCATGCACCGTCCGCTACTTTGGGTCCCGCAGACGAAGCGGCAGGCGATGAGGAGGAGGAGGACGATCTTGGGGAGGTGAGCACCCGGCCTTGATACGCACTCGTGGCAGTATTGCTGCAATTTCTGTATTTGGCCATGCACATATATCCATAGGCGTGTAGGCGTCCTACTGCAGGTATAGACGTGTCGTAGCAGGTTCTGTAATAGTCTCATGTCAGTGCCATCAAACCCCACGGCAACCCATGGTAGTGCCGCGGCAACCATGCCATGGGCAATTCAGATACGGCGTATCGTCGGGGGCATGATTGCATTGCATGGCACTGCCGTAGCACTGCCGTGGCTGTCATGGCACCGCAAGAACTGCATGTGGGCTAATATCTGGGCTCTTGCCAAACCAGCCGACAATACTGAACATATCTCTGAAAATAGTGTCTCTGAAAAGAGTGAACACTCCCTCCGCCCACTTTTGCCGCGTTTTCTCCTCCAGCCCGAGGAGGCACTGGGGGTGGGTATAAGTGCGAAAAATCGATCAAAAATCGACGACCTGTGGGCAAGTATGAATGCGGAAGATGCCCCGCCTGGTGGCGTGGCGGGTAGCTCTAGAGATACAGGGTCTGGGAAGTCGAAGGGGAAGAAGGTCAAGAAGAAGGCCAATAAAAAGGCCAACCAGGTGAAACGAACTCCCAAGTACTGGTAGAGGGTAGAGACGATCGGCATGACTCGAAAACGGACTTCGATAGGATAGAAGGGCAGCATATTGGGCTTTGCCCTGGTCCAGGATGTACTGCCAGTATAGTAGTGCTGCCTAAGGGAGCTGCCAGTACAGCAGGTACTTTGACGACTTGCGTACGTCCTACGATAACGCCATGAGCACAACGGAAACCCATCAAACTGCGCGGCGCGGAGAGAGGAGTACGCAAATGAGAAGAAAGGGGAGAGCTGGACATGCCACAACTGTGACCGACTTGCAACCGTCGCTTTGCTCTTGCTTGCCAAGGACAGGTCCTCGCGGGCATTTTCGGCAAGAAGGCGGCGTCAGGCATCGTGTCCGGGGCTAGCAACGCCAAGCGGTGGGGAGAGGGCGGAGGTAGCGAAGCCGCGAAGCGAAAGAAAGTTTTGGCCTCGAGTCGAAAGGTGGAGGTCACGGAGGTCAAGAAATACGCTGGGAAGGACATCTTGTGAGTTTCATCGTGGGACCGGGTTCGTTCCTGTTTTATCGTCGCTGCTTCGGCACTGGAACAGTTTTTTTTCCTTTTCCAGAACGTTGTATTGGTAGTTGAGGCGATCTAAGGGGGAGCGCTGATCGTATCTCGTGCGGCTTGTCGATTTTCCGCGGCTGCTACCTGTGCTGCTGTAGCTCAGGGTTAGTCTGCTTGATATGCCATTCCCTTGCGCATTGGTACTGCGGTGCGCGTATTATTTTGTGCCTGGCACTTGTTTTTTTTCCACCGGGACTCTTTTGTTAGTATTTTTGTGGCGACGGGCCGGATTTCGTCATCGTCGTTCGGTACGTGATCATTTGCAATCACCTTTGCCCTCACTTGTTCATGACCCCGATGACCGATGCCCCCTGATGACGTATGTCAGGGTGAAACGGGCTGTTACGGCTGGGTCTGCCGAACACGCCGCCGTGGCCGCCAAGCAGAAGAAGGGAGGGCTCGACAACATACTGGCTGCGATAGACGGACCCAAGACCATATCCACGGTGATTAGTTTTGCAGTATAACAGCGGCGGCAGCAGCAGCAGAAGGCGTGTTTGGTAGGGCTGTGGGTTGGCTGGACTTCACGGCTAGGTATTAGTTGGGTGGCAGAGTAAAAGCCAACTATTAATAACTGACTTAGTATTTGTTCATTAACACCATATTATATACATGTCGAGCCACAAACGCCCCAGTCAGATGCAAAGACGCAGAACTTGCAAGTTACCGCACGCAAACTGTAAATACCTACGAGCCAAGTACTAACTAGTCGGCGACTTGTAGTCAGCCAACTCACAGACCTACAGTGATTTTTGGTCGAGCCGAGCGATGGTGCGGCGTACTCTTGCTGTTTTTTTTGTCTTGGCCGCTGTTTCTGTATGTAGAGTAGAATGGGTGTTGCGACGCGTTTCTTTTAAACCTGTACGTGCGCGATAACGAAGTCGTCGCGTACTGCATGACACAATCCTGCCTACTATGCAGAATGCAGATGATATCTCTGTCACGCTGGCACAATGCGACACTATTTATGTATAGTCACAGATAATTTTGGGACGCCGCACGAGAGTTGTGTTAAGTATGTGCTCGGTATACGATATGCCTTTGTAACGGTGCGGAGGAATACGTAGAGATAACAGGCATGTTTCTCCCAGTGGCAGGATGGCGACCGGGTACCACTCCGGCGCAAACAACCAAGGATGCAACCGAGCTTTCAAAATCGCCCCCTTATACCTGGTAGCTGCCAATGCCCCGCTCAATCCCGCAGGTGACAAAATCTTCCATGGACTGGGAAACATACAAGACGGCGGAGGGCATCGAGGGAGACATGCAGCAGGCTACCAAGGACGGAAAGGGTTTCCTAAATAAGCAGGATTTCTTGCAGCGGTGCGACGTACGAAAGTTCGAGAGCGAGCTGGAGTCTCGACAGGCAAAGCGAGACACGTGACGACCGCCCAACCGACATCGTTTAGGGGGGGTAGGGGGGTGGGTGGGGGGGGGTGCACTCATATCATGCATGGCCATAGTCCTAAGACCATAGCCCCTCGCACTCCTACATTGCCGGGACGGAGCACGTCGGGTTTCTACCGACCAGGCGGGGAGGGGGGGGGGCGATTTGGGAGTGCGGATACACCTTATCGTGTTTTTGTTCAGAGTGCAAGCTGTGGGGTGGGGGAGGTACGCTTTATGGTTTTTTCGCTCAGTGTGCAACCTGAGGGGTGCAGCGTCGCTGTGCATGTTCACCGCGTCGCTTTGTTACCGGCGCCCCGTTATTTTGTGGAAAGGAAAGTTGCTCAGCTGTTGTAGTGTTCATGACAGCTACTACAGCCGTCGTTATTCATACTCGTAGCCCTTTTGGCAAGGGCTGGGTGGGATGTTGGAGAGCGCGACGGGAGCACGGTCTGGAACCGCTTTGCTCGGCTGCGTCAATTCAAGACTGGCAATATTTACAGCAATGCAGCGCCAACAATATGCGTTGCCATGCTATTCCCTAGGTCGCGACAGAGACCATAGATAAACCTACGAGGGAATTTGTCAATGATACATGATGACGGGTGATGTACACGATAATGCAACTACTCGTGATTATTCAACAGCTGCTGCTATAAAAAGAAACCTGTCGCTTCGGCTATGAATAGTCTATTTTCAAGTCCAAGCTGATTATTCAGCAATGAACCATCTATCTGACCCAATCCCGGAAACATAAATACTACCAGTACGTGTATTATAGGGATATATATCACTTGGATAGTTATCGCCCCCTTTAGCCTTAGGAGATCTACAGATGATATAGTTTCTCCGATAGCCATAGCTTAGTGGGGTGAGAATCGACAGCAGCAACAACAGCTGTGCGGTTCTCTCGCAGCCAGCCGAGAGGGCGGCAGTAGTAGTACGTGCTTGCTGTCGTTGTGTTTGTCTTGCCACGCGCATCTGTTTATTGTGAATGAGCTGCGCTGCCGGCAGTTCACGCATTTCCACTATAATTACTAATCTCGCATCCAAACAATATCATACCGTGCGCTCAAGAGAAGAGTTTCGCCAATCCATCGAGCACACGAGAGAGCACCAGAACACAGCAAGCAGCACACTGCCCAGGGGGAAAAGGAGGGGGTTTAGATCGAGTCTGGGCCTAGCCCAGGCGATTCTATTCAACATCATGACTCGAGAATAACAAAAAGAAAGGCACAGCATGCCACTGGTATTTTGTTTTGTGTGGGGTTTGCCGAAGCTTACCCACTTTTTGGTTTTGTTTTTTTTCTCCTACGAAAATAGACCAGTCTCAATCATATTACGTGTACTGACACGTTGAAGGGAATTACACCGTTTTTATCGGCAACTCTCATCAGAGCATCTCACCAAACGAGTTCCAAAAGACTTTGCTACTACTACGACACGTACATGCTACTATCCAAAATGAACAGCCTGTTGGCGAAAAACCATGAAATCTCCGTCGAAGCAGAAAAAAAAAACTTTGACGCATAATCGCATGACCGAAAACACTCCTTCGAGCGTCCTTCGTCACACAGCTCCATTCCCCAACGCATTCAAAAAGTCGTCAACGTCAACTCTCCGATCCCTCCTGCATTCATTCCGGCTGTCCGTCTCAAAATACATGTCAAGTCCTCTCTGCCACCCTCTACTCGGCCCGTACGCCGAGTAACTAACACATCGAACGAAGTATGTGTCTTTTTAGATTACCCTACTGCAATCTATGATACATGCTATCATAGTCTCGTTCTACTACAACCCCCCGCAGCATGCGTGAGAAAAATATTCAATTCCTTCTGAAGTACGGCTGGATGCGCAACAAAGTTCCGTGGCGACCGCAACGCTGTGCGAATCTTTTGTTGGTGCTCATCGGAAAACACGCCAAAATACCAAAACACAAATCCAGCATGACAAAAAAGAATGTATATTTTCCTTACGTACGGCTGGCTGCGCAACAGTTTTCCATGGCGACCGCAACGCTGTGCGAATCTTTTGTTGATCTCCTTGGAAAAAAGGCTAAAATACAAAACAAGAAAAAATATATATCCAAGGGGCTGTACGCCCTTGTGCCTCTACTTTGCAAAGAGTGTGTGCGAATTTTGTCGCCCACACGTGGCAAACCTTGCGTGCTGCACACCTCCGTCCCCACTTGTGCCGCCCGCCACAAAGCGTGCCTCACACTGCAAACAACACTACCATACATATCCCCAGCTCTTACCCTGGAAATTACTACCCAAACTGTCTTGGAAAACAGACATCATTAACCCACGCCAAAGTGATGCATGCGCTTTCCATTTGCCGCGCTGCCGAGACCCGCAATATACCATGCAAAGCCCCATTTACCCCTACACGAAAACCCCCGCGAAAAAAAATATAGAAAAACTCTGTCCGCCGCGACGACACGAGAATTATCCTCCAACTTAGAGTCCAGCAGAGTAGTTCCATGATTATTCCGCTTCTCCTGCTGCGTTTTCTGAACGCACCCAAAACATGGAACTATCTACTGTACTTGAAAACACGCACCCGAACCGCGAACGGTATCATACCGGGTCGTGAGATTGCAGGGGTGAAGAAGCAAGCGTACCGAAAAAACGAGCCCCCCCCTACCCCATCCAGTCCTGCCTCTTTCTCTCCTCCCACCCTTCCCCGTTCAGTCCGCAATCAAGCTGGACAGCACAAAACGTGAGGGTGGCAGGAAAAAAAGGAGGTACGGGAAAGGGAGAGAGAGCTCGCGCCTAGGAAGGTTAGGCCGGCATCGTCGCTTATCGAAGAAACCTGATTTTCCAAAGGAATGTTCAAGTAGATAATCTACTCTGCGAGTACCCCGGTACATACATAGCCGAGTATTACCATTAACGTGGTACCCGCGTACCCTAAGGTACACACTCTACTAAACAAACCCTTGAAATTTTCGCAAATTTTTCTGCGCTTCTTCTAGTTGTTGTCCTTGTGTCCGTCGTCCAGGGACAGCTTCTCCACCGCTGCATTCACATCTTGGCCGGCTCCCGCCACCAACACCTTCGCCCACAGGCGCTGACCAAACCTCCGGAGGTTGCTGTCGCGGGCGCGCCAGTAGCCCTCGTACATCCCCGGCTGGAGCGGAGCGACAAGGTCCACCGAGACCGTCACCTCCTCCCCCGGCGCAACGTCGCCCACGATGGGAGCCTCAGGGGGAGCGGAGAGGTCGTCGCAGCTCCGGCTGACGGGGACGAGGGAGCAATTCTCGGGCCAGGTGGTGCTGGAATCATTGCGCACGAGCCAGGATTTCTTGAAAGACTGCCCGCTGGCGATCTTGGTGACGTCGCTGCCAGAGGGGTGAGACACGAACCTCGCCATGGCCATGTTGTCCTTGACGCCTTTCCCGAAGCCCCTCTTTCCGGGGGACTCACCGCTAAACCCGCTCGCACCCTTTCCACCATTTCCACCGCACTGGCCGCTTCTGCCGCCCGCCCCACCAACTCCGCCGCCTGGACCACCACCTGCACCACCATGGCCACCGCCGCCATGGCCACCGCCGCCATGGCCACCAGTGCCACCGCTGCCGCCCCCCCCCCCGCCACCACCACCGCCTCCTCCGTAGTATCCACCCCACCCCCCCCACCCACCGTTAGATCCCGGGCCGCCGTACCCGTAGCCGTACCCGTAGCCGCCGACAGGCATGCGAGGAGGAGGAGGGCCATAACCTCCCGCGTAGCTCCGCCACTGGCCGCCGGGGGGGGCGTGCCTGCCCCCACCGGGAGGACCGCGCCAATCAGATCCGTCCTCCGGGGGGCCTTCCCCGTGAGAGTGTCCACCGTGAGGGCCATCCCGGCGGGGAGGCCCTTGGTCTGCGTTGGATTGATGCTGTCCTCCCATGAAGTGGGGAGGCCCGTGCGGAGGGTGGCTGCCCCCCGAGCCAGGAGGCCCTCCCTCGTGGTGGTGGGCAGGTCCTCCGAAAGGAGGAGGGGAGTGGCTCCCCCCGGGGCCGTGGTGGTCGGGGTGGTGGTGGCCGTGTTGATGGCCGTGGTGGTGTCCGTGCTGTCCGGGCATTTGGGGAGACCAAAAGTGCTGTTGACCTTGGAAGGGAGGGGGGGGCCTACCGCCCGGGCCCCTGCCTCTTCCACCGTCGCGTCCGAAACGGCCGCCGGGCCCATGCATATTCTCTCCCCGTCGGCCTTTCCCATCGCGGTGCTCATCCACCATGAAGTCCGCAACAGCCTCGGGGGGCAGCAGGCTGAGCTTCACCAGCCGCCTGGGGCGCACGCGCAGGGCTTCGAGCAAGGGCTGCACCTCGTCCTCGGGAATGTCGACGCCGTTGAGGTCCAAGAGCCGCTGGACGGGGCTAGCCACGAGGCCGCGAGCCACATAACTCTTGTTGCGCTTGAGGCCGCCGCCGTTGCCGCGACCACCACCGCCGCGAGCAGCGCCCTCTCCCTCCTCGTCCGAAGACGCCCCGCCCGCAGCATTAGGGTTGGCGGACACGTCCAGCGCGCGGCGCGGGGCCAGACCGTAGACAACCAGCCGCCTGCCCTGAATCTGAAACAGGGCCATCACCCGCCACAGCTGGGTTGGCGTGAGGTGCACCTTGTAGCGCTTGGCGAGGCGTATCGAGGCCTTCTGGTAGAGCATGCTCCCTTCCGGGTCTCGCGCCGCCGCGGCCTCGACCTCGAACGCAGCGGGCGCGTCGATCTCCTCCGGCTCCTGCTCCTTGCCATTCTCGTCCGCGACGGACCCCTCGGGGACGCCATCGCCGCGCATGCTCTCGCCGGCCTCCACCCCCTCCCGGGGGGGGAGGTCAATCATGATAATGTCACCTTCGTCTGCCATGTCATCGCCGCCGCAGGTGGACCCCACGTTAGAGGCCACGGCGTACCCGGTGGTAGAGGGGATGGAGCGCAGGGAGGGCGCGCCTGCGTCGGAGCTGGCGCCCCTGCTAGCGCCGGCGGCGGTGGGCGCGGGTGTGGTTTTTACCGTGACGCGGAGAGGGGATGGGGAGGTGCGGAGAGCGAGGTCGAGCTCGGCGTCCGTGTCGAAACGCACCTGAGTGGGAGGAATACGCGTACGCAGGGAGGGAAGGGGGGGAGGTGAGGGGGCCAGACGGGCTGAGGATGTTGCTGAGGCGTTTTTCCTAAAACATGATACGTACCTGGTAGCTGCTAGCCGAGCGTAAATGTGCATATACAGCCGGCGGAGTTGAAGGATCGTCTGTCGTCTCTTCGAAGACCAACCACTATTTTTGCTTAGACAAAAACGACGACAGCGAAAACCACGAGCCACAATCACAACAACAACAACAACCGCAACGATTGAGCACAGTGGTCGACCGAAGACACTGACGTGCGATAGATTCGCAAGAGACGCTCAGAGTTTCATCCTCGAGAACGTGAAGTGACAGTTCTGTGGCGAACACGACTCCTGCGGATTTTCAAACACGTCGTGTCCATAACCGTAGTATAGTTTCACACATCGAACAGATCATGATCTAGATCATTCAGAGCCTGTATCTGTCGTTACGATATGCTGTCCGGGACCTGGGTAGTACAGATCCAACCCAGGAAATATGTGCTACATCATGCAGATCATCCGGCTCTCACCCGGCAATCTATTGGCCTTGCAGATCATAGATCTTTTGCAGATCATAGATCTATAGGCCATGCAGATTATAGATATTGCAGATCATCTATTGGCCATGCAGATCATACAGGCCAGACATATGTCTGTCCGGAAAGACAGATCATGAAGAGGGGTCTGATCTGTCCGATGTGTGCATAGTTTGGTCGACAGCGCTGGTCGGGAGTCAGGAGTCGTCACAAAGATTACGACGAGACCCGGCTGGAAACGACTCGGTGGCCATCAAGCTGAGATTACAAGTAGGGTAAGGCACAGCAGCAGCAGCAGCTGTCATCGCGGGATGATCGAGGGCCTGTCGAGAACTTCATGGCTCAGCGAGGCTCAAAATAGACCCTTTTTGTGCTGGATGTGGTACTGCGGAAGGTCGAGCGCGTGTTCCACACACACATCAACCTGCCTTCAAATCTTAAAATTTCAAACCCACCTTGTACTGCTGCTGTTTTTTGGCTTCTGCACCAGCACTCCTATTCCCAGTGACTCAAGTCAGTGGGTTCTGTCGTGGGATTGTTTGACAATCCCCAAATCCCCTGCTTTTCAACATTCTTTTCAGGTCTAATGGCAGTATTTTGTAACCATCCCCTCCCCTACTTAATCCAAGTTCACAAGCAATCTGGCTCTGTCGCCAATCACTCATCAATTCGATTTTGATCTGACTTATAAAATTTGGCTATGCGTCCAACCGGCACTTTTGAAATTATGTCCCCGATCGCTCACGAATTGGGTACTTCGCATGCCTTCTTTTATGGGGCTCTGTCGCGCCAACCGTGACCGGTCTGGTCGGGCAAATCGTGCCGTTACATATCGCAACGTATCACCCGTCCGTCTATTTTCATCTGCTCCTGTCACGACGACAGCCGCTAGCTGTCGTAGCTGTCCAGCTACCTCTCCATCCATCGCGACCTAGATCAGGGGCTACGTCTTTCTATTTTTCTCTGCTGCTTGCTGCGGTCACGACGACGGCCGCTGGTTGTTGTAGCCGTCCAGCCATCTCTCTGTCCATCATCATCTATCTATTTGCTGCGACCGAACTCAGTGGCTATGCGGGGCCCGAGCGTGTGTGTGTGCGGTTGGTGTCCTGATTACGTGGCGAGGTACACAGCAGCACAGCATTGTGGGGCTCGAGCGCATGCACGAGAAAGAATAATGTGCATGGCCAACCAAGAGCCCTTGGTTATTTTCCATGTTTTCATGATACAGTACGTGTACATACTGCTATTAATTTTTTTTTGTTTAAAATTAATTGCAAGTCACAGGTCACAACTTATTTTTTATAAAAAATATTTCAAATACGTCAGCTGTGAATTTTCAGCGGAGGGGTGGCGAGGCCGAGATCGACACATCAGATCATCATACATAGGAGTACGAGTGAGTATATGGTGGGGAGCATGCATGCATTGATCTGGACGAGGATTGTGCATCACCATGCTGCGTAGGCCCTCGGTTACTTTTCGTGTTTTCATACGGGTACATATTACAAGGTTCCCCTCCGGGAAGTGCTTTGGGGAGTGGCGCAAGAACGAAATGATAGCATCCAACATAATATACCTGGTACAACAGCAGTAGTAGTGGTCCTTCTATAGTGCCGGTATGTACCGGCAGGAAACACCGGCACTATAGCGGCAACCGGCACCACCCCGCATACTTACACTACTGGTTGCTCCCACCTGTGCCAATCGATTTCGCAGGCATTATAGCGGGCAAACGGCACTGCTATGATAGAACACAAATATTTGAAAAACATGACAAAAAAAATGAAGAAGTAAGTGACGTTTCGGCGGGATTTGAACCTGTGTCCTCAAACCTCAAATTCAAAGTCATACGTGTCGCCATCTGACCAAAACACCAAAAGATCCCGTGTTGCCTATGGTGCATAGGCAAATGCCGACTACAACAA
>JAYJMJ010000391.1:4504034-4516474 GCA_036873875.1 Laminaria ephemera
TAAAACTGGGGTGCTAATGCATTTGAGTTAAATTGACACACGACACGTACGAAAGTACGTGGAAGTGTGGTGAGCTTGAGCTTTATTTTTCCCCATCCGCCGGAGGATAAAAAAAAAAAAAAAAAAAAAAAAAAGATGCGTGCGGCAACTGAACTGCACGCAGTCAAGACGCTGGAAGCTGTTGCAGCCGTCTATATACGCGACCGAGAGAGCGAGCGTGTGCTCGTGCTGTCAGTGGTGGGTTTGTAAGGACTGGGGTGTGGGGTGTGGGGTGTGGGGTGTGGGGTGCGGGGTGTGGGGACTATAATAGGGTGTGGCGCCTTTTACGTGATGGACGCGGAGCAATTCCGAGATTAGGTGGAGACAACACTCGGGAGGGAACACAAACCAAAACAGCAGTCGTCCTATCAATCAAATCCGCTAAAGAATGCAGTGAATCCTTGCCAAGCACAACAGTAGGTGGGGAAGGGGTCGGGGCTCGAGGGACAATCCTGTGCCATAGGGCGTCGAGGCTCCCAGGTGCAACGCATAGAAAAGTCGGGTTTTGGAGACAAGCGCGCTTGAGGAAACAGAACAACATGCATTCGGTGCCGTTGACTGAAGTTGAGAGCGTGCTTTGAAGCGAGCCTCAAACATCTCACAACCAAAACCTTCAAGCTAAGGTTGCACCGTGCTCTCACCGTAAACGTCAGTAGCACGTGCGGTTTCGCGATGGATGCAGTCAGTGCACAAAGGCTCGCTTCAGCTTTTCCGGTAGTTTGTGCTGGGGTGGTGTGCTGCGAGATGCTGCTTGCTTGAGTTTTGCCAAAAAAGGGGTTTCCATGAGATATCACGGCGTGTTTCGGTTACATTTATTGCTACTCGTATAATAGATTTATTTACGAGGAATCGTATTTTGGTTTCTTGGACCCTCGCTTCACTACGACAACGCTCCCGTCTACCGTGTGGGTTCCCCATCCCCCACCTACGGGATGCGATGCTGTTGTTCTCCAGAATCCGGAACGCTCGTTGGCGAGGTCATGTACGAGATCGTGTCGACGACCCCAGGCCGCCCAGCGCGCCGCCGGCGGGAGCTCTCGACAGCACCGGCGGCAGCGTACGCGCCGGCGTCGTCGGCGGCAACAACAACAACGCTGTGTCCTCGCGGGGGAGACGTCGCACGATGCTCCTTAACCGAATCTCGCACCCGTCTCTATGGCGACGGGGGCATCGCGAAGAAAGAATACCCCCTCCTCGGAAGAGGAGGGAGTCTGTCGACGTCAGCGACCCCATGGAGCCCTTCTCTTCTGTCGCCGGCAACGATCAACACGGAGCGATGCTGCACGACGATGTCGCCGACCTTCTATCCCGAAAGATTTATAAACACCACCTTCTATGGCACCGCCTCGCGTTCGGCAAGCCCCGGCGACCTAGTGGGCACGCCCTGCAGCCGATGGGGCCCGGGGGGACACCGCTCCCCCCCGGCGAGACCCCCCCCCGCTCGGCTCTGGCCCATGCTCGTATCGCGTCGTGGAAGAGTCTGCCGAAGACTTGGGGGGGCGAGTGCGGGTCGCCGGTGGGCAGCAGCGGGCACCGGCAGATAACTTCCATCGACTACGGGAACGCCGACGAAGTGGTGTTGAGCAGCACGCAAGAAGCCGACGCAGACGTTCTGCTACCTGAAAACACACTGCCCGAGGGGGCTCCGAGGTTCATGTTGCACCCTTACGCCAAGCGCAAGGTATACCCCCGGCTATTAGTGGCATGCATCGTTCCACGAGGTTTTAGGTACTCTACCAGGTATAGAATAGCGTGACAACATTGGGAACGTTGGAGCGTCGCTTGCACTTTCTCGGTATTGTCGATTGGTACGTACACAGCAACATCAACGATCCCCGTTATGCCCCCTACCCGCGTGGGCGCAAGGTACGTACCCCCGGCTACAGTAGTGGCATACGTCCATCCACGTGGTTTTTCGCAGAATAGCGTGATACTGTTTGTATTTAGGAGGGAACGTTGGAGCGTTGTGTACTTCCGTCCCTGGTAAAAAAGAAGCTGCAGTTTATATTTTCTCGGTTTTGTCGATTGGTACACAGCAACATCAACGATCCTCCAAAGCAACTGTAGTATGGCCCCCACCCGCGCGGGAAAAATCGCGAATACCTCGCTGTTGCCCGTTTTTCTTCCTACATACGAGGCCTTCTCTGCTTTCTATTATAGAGTGCTCTACGTAGATGGATAAGCTATAGTTTTGGTGTGACACCATATCATGGTCGGAGTGAAACCAGGTCGTAGGAGATGTCACAGATACTTAGTTGTCTGGTGGGTTCTAGAGCATGTCACGCCACAGGCTATCAAAAGAGGGCGGGAATATAGGTGACAGTGATGCTCCCAAGGGAGCATCGTCGCCCTCCTCTCACTATTGTTCTTCAGAGTAAGATATTCCTTGCCTTCCGCCTATGCAGCGAGCCACGAGAGATGATTAAAATACACCATAAACCTTAAGGAGAACGCTTCCAACACCGACAACCCTGTGTTCCCTCGGGGGCTTCTATGATATTTCCCATCCACTCGGCCTCAGCCATCCATGGTGACCCCTTCAGGAGGTCGTGGCTCGACGATGATACAAAACCGTCGCCATTTAGTTAGTTAGCATTGCCTTCATCTTTCTTCCTGCGCAAAAAACACACGCCAACACACATAACCCCTCTTGAACCAAATATGTCGGTTGACGGCACTCTTGCCCCTTGACGGGCAGCCGTCAAGGAACCCCCACACTAAAACCAGTACCGTCGTGGTCCCGCGTTAGTGCGGTACCCTTTAGTGCGGGGCCCCAGTTTAGTGCGGTGAAAGTCGTTTGTCACGACCTCGTCCCAGAGAGTGCTCCAATATCCCGTGATAGTGCGGGGTTCCACTTTAGTGCGGGTATTGTCATTTGGCAAGGCACCGCACTAAATAGGGATGCCGACTGTATGTTGAGTCTAAGAAGGCCTTGAAACTAGTATATTAAGTCTAAGGAGACCATGACGGGCCAACACTATTAATAGACCGAACAACTTAACATACTTGCTTCCGCATGTCGTCTCGTATTTTTTTTGGCATGTCTCACACAGGTGGCGTGGGATCTGTTCGTGGCAGCGATGATTGTGTACGGGTGTGTGAGCATCCCGCTCCGGATAGGGTTCGACCTGGGGACAGGCCCCGGGCAAATTATCGCGGACTCCGTCGTCGACGTGGCGTTCGTGGCGGACATGGTCATGAACTTCCGAACCGCCTACCTCGCCGCCGACGGGGAGGTAGTGACAAACACAAGGGACATCGCGGTTCGCTACCTCAAGGGGTCGTTTTTTATCGATTTATGTTCGACAGTCCCGGTAGATTTGATCATGCTATCGGCTGGAAACTCGCGGAGCATCCTGCGTTCGACAAAGTTGCTGCGGACGCTGAGGCTGCTGCGGCTGGCTCGGATTATGAAGTTGTCGAGCACCATTGGGGGGAAGGAGGATGAGCTGACGACTGTTATTCACCCCAGCCTGTGGGCGCTGATCAAGATGTTCGCCATGCTTTTATTCATTGCCCACATCATGGGTTGTATGTGGCACTGGGTGGCTGTCCTCAGGTTCGAGCATTATTCAGCTGGGTCTGCTGGCTATTGATTTTTGTTTTGTTGAAGGTTTGGGCGTGCATATGTTGACGTACATCGTCGCTGCTTTATCGGCAAAACGAACTCGAACTGCTTTGGCGTGTGTAGCACAGAGGGCAACACTCTTGGGTGTCGCTGTGCTTGTAACCTACTACTCTTCTCGGTAGAAGGGACTACCAGGTATTTTAGCAGTTGGGCTACTTCCGCCGAACTTGTTTTTACAGAAGCATGTAATATCGACAGCCGTCGACGTTGAAGTTTGTTTTGTAGAAGAGACTACCTGTTGACTTAGAGGCCTTGAGGAATAATTGATCGTGCGTGGCAAGGGGTTCGCCCCGAAAGAGTGCTGACGAGAGCGGGACCTTCGAGCCGCAAACTGTACAGTTTGTTCGTTTGAAGGAGCCACCTGTTGGGCTACGCATGTACTTCAATCGAGTGACGACCGTGGTGCCGATATGTTTAAAACCCGCGTTGCGATACGGCAATATGTGTGCCCCGCCAAGCTGTCACGGTATTTCTATCGGTCAATCCACGCGGCGATTGCTGTGACGTCACGTGCATGCGTGCGATCAGGAACAATTGTAATTCGGCCAATTAAAGCTTACGCAGGCTTCTCCAGTTTCCACCCACCAACGTCCTTAAATTGATCGGCCAATTAAAGGCTACGCAAGCCCTCCACCCACTAACGCCCTTAAAATGTTCGGCCCATTGAAGGCTGCGCAAGCTTTCCACCCGCTAACGCCCTTAATCTGTTCTGTCAATTGAAGGTTGCGCGGGCTTTTTTCCACCCACCAACGCCCTTCAAATTGTTGCCTCTCTGTCCCCTCTCGTGTGCTTGAAGCCCCAACCAGATAACGTGGGTGGCCGCTTACGGGGTGGATGATACGCATTGGGAGCACCAGTACCTGGTCTCGGTATACTGGGCGTTCACAACAATGTGAGGCAATCGGTGGATGTTTGTGGAGTAGACCTTACCACTTGTTTTGACACTATGGTTGACGCACACTGTGTACGAGACGAAGAGGATTCGCCCTAAGCATTGGCTGATTGAGTTGGAGTTAAGGTTGACGTTAGGGTCAGGGTTAGATATATTCGTATCGCACACAGTGACGTTCAACCATAGTGTCGAATAAGTGGCAAGGTGATCTTTGTTTTTGTGTTGGCCCTGAGATACCGCGCCTGTCTTAAGATACCTCTAAGGAGTTGTCCTCCACGGGGAGAAAGGAGGAATGCCTCAAGCTTAACACCTTCGAGACTTCACAGGAAAAGTGTCGAAAACCGTGACGTTTACAGCACCTGCCATACCGCTTAATCCGTGCTGCTGTGGTAGGGGGTGTGTTCGAAGTTTAGATGCCGCAAAAAGTCCTGATTGTCTTTGTAATTGCCAGGGCTGTTCACGGGTCAAGTCACTTCTCGCGGGTCGGGTCGGATCAGGGTGACCCGATCAGATCCGTGAGGTTTGAACCCTTCTTGACCCGACCCGACCCGACCCGACCCGATCCGTGAGATTTCGAACATCTCCTGACCCGACCCGAAAGTTTTGAAATCCTCCTGACCCGACCAGCGAGTCGGGTCATGACCCGTAAACAGCCCTGGTAATTACGATCAGATTGGTATGAGCTATAACTAAACACCGCCGCCCCAACGATTTGGGCTCGCACCTGATCTCTTCTCAGGACAACCGTGGGGTACGGGGACATCACTAGCGCCAACGATCTCGAGCGGGGGTTCGCGATCGTGGGCATGATCGTTGGGGCGACCGTGTTCGGTTACATCATCGGTAACGTGGCTGTTATTATGGAGAATTTCGACGTCGTGAACTCGATCGAGAGCAGCAAAATGAACCAGATCAAGGACTGGCTCTACGACAGAAAGGTGAGCGCGTTAGCTCTACTCCTAGGGTTGTGAGCTGGCTAGACTTATCGCCTAGATGCGAGCTACGGTAGGCGCCCACCGTAATTTTCTGAGAGTCCTCTTTTGAGGAGGTATATACCGAAACCAAACACTGACAGTGACCAAAACTGAAAAAGTGCAAACCCGATGGGTTCATCCGTGGCCTAGGTATACAACGAACGATGTTGTAAACAATAAACGGCGTTTCGGTAGTTTCCTCGTTTGAGAAACTCCGCCAGTCAGAAATGTTTTTGGGCGAAATGTGCTATAGTAATACCTACCTAGTAGTATCGTAGCACGCGTCCCTAGGTGTTAGTTGGGTGGTGGACTAAAAAATCAACTATTTACGGGGGACTCTAGAAATCAGGACCAAATGTGGTTAGTAAAAAAAAGTGGAATATATAGATTTTTTGTGTATATCGTGGGCCCTGATTACTATGGTCCTCCGTAACAACCAACTTACAGCAGTTATTTGTTCATAAACTACCACAAGTCGAGCCACGACAGCGCCAGTCAGATTTGTAGTATTTCATAAATACCACAAGTTCAGCCACAAAAGCGCCAGTCAGATGCAAAGACGACTGCTCCTACGGTAGGGGGATGTTATACAATCATTTTCACTACCGCGTTTAGGCCACTCGGGCGAGGGACTCATTGTTTCTCTCCAAACAGGATTTTTTGTTTTTGTTGGCGCAGCGCAAGTGACAAGAATCCCAAGGTAGTGCATATCGCAAAATCAAAAAGCACAAAAGCTGGAAGACCGCAAACAACTAGGGTAGTCACTCTTCCGAGTGGCTCCGGACGGCTGAAAAAAAACCCCTAAAGATGCCCCCCCCTACCGTAGTGCCAGTCAGACGCAAAAAAAAACGTACGCAATTAACCGTAATATCTAGCCAAATAATGACTGGTGGGTGACTTATAGTCAGCCAACCCACAGCCCTGTCTATTCCCAACTTGCTCCGTTGACAAAGTCATAAACAGTCGCTGCAATACGCAGCTGGTGCACATCCAGAAGAAAGAAACAAGTCATATTACGGGGGACCATAGCAATGAGGACCAAGTATGGTTAGTAAAAACAGTGGAATATACAGGTTTTTGTGTATATCGTAGGTCCTGATTACTATGGCCCTCCGTAATAGTATAGTAGCTACAGTAGGTTGGATGTAGAGCAAAGGGCCAACATTCAATCAACAATTTCCAGGTTCATAAAGTATAACAGACGTCCGTATGTTTTCAAAGCTACGAGTCTATTTCACTACCAATGTTGTAAGGGCGAGGCTGCCGGGTTAACGCGGGCAGCATCGTTTCCAGGAACGCGAGGGTTAAACAGCGGCTTGCAAGAGCCAATCCTAGCTATCAGGGCATGCTCGAGTTGCTTTCGATCAACGGATGCTGTGATAAAAAAAGAATGAAACCCCTACAGCTTGTCGGCTTGCCATCAGTTGTATGCACTCTGACCGGGAGGGAGTCTTTCTGCCAATGATTGCGGGGAAGCGGGAACAAGAAATGAAAAGTTGGAAGATAACTGGTTCGGTAGCGCTAGGCCCGCGGTCAATTGGCGGTGGCATTCGGAGCACACACCCTTTTGTTTGGTTTTTTTTGTTGCCGACGGAGACGAACTGTTGCATAGGCAATTCAACCAACGCACCCGAGGTTCGGTGAGACGGGGGGGAAATGTGTTTCACCCGCCGTGAATCAGGCAGGGCTGATGCGGTCAGATTATTCTTCCTCATGTTCCTCTGTCTAACAAAACGGGGTTAGCGATGCGCTACGACTTTGAGCACCAAAAAAGCGCCCGCATCTAAGTGCACCGCCCTTCTGCAGGCCAGTCTTCATACTTGCCCATTTAGCTAAGGCCCGCGGAGCCTTCTCACCGTGTGTCGACGCAGCCGATGTTGTCCTGTTGGCTATTGCCTAACCCTTTGAGAACTCCATCCACGTTTTCTGGAACAAGTTATTTGGAGAATTATAGGAGCATCTTTTTTGCGGTAGTAAAAAGTGGTATCCCTTTACCCACCGCAAGATTTTTGCGACTCTGATTCCGAGTTGTTTGTCACAAAAAAAACATAGTGCTGTTAAGCCTTACTTTTTCTCCCTCCTCGTCTTTCTCCCGCCCTTGTCTCGCCGGCAACTCACGATGGTGCGCTCGCTGCACGCACGTCTTAGTTTCCTCCAGCGTTAGCAGATAAAATCCGTCGTCAGTACAGTTACGTTTTCAAGGAGATGAGCGTGTTCGACAACTCTGAGATCGTTGACGTCATGCCCAGCGTTATGGCGACTTCGCTTATCTACGCCCAGCACCGCGCGGTGGCGAAGGGGGTGGGGTTTCTGGCCAAGCGTCCCCCTGTTCTGGTCTGTCGGCTGCTGCGGAGAATGGTGCCGTGCTTTGCAAACGTGAGAGGGGGGAGGGGGGGAGTAGGGGATAGGAGTGGTGCCGTGCGTTACAATCGTGAGGGGGGGGTGGGGTGGGGTATGGGTTTGGAATGATGCCGTGCTTCGCAAACGTGGGAGGGGGCAGGGTGGGGGAGGGGAGTAGGGGTCTGGTTTGACAAGTCTAAGAGAAATGGAAGCGGCTGCGGAATGGCGCACAGTACAGTACAGCCGGCGATGTCTATCTTGGACCCCCGCCGAAGGATGTCAACCCAGTGGCGTGCTTCACATGTTGGCATTCACTGGAAGAGTTCATAAACGATGATATCTCGATACCGCCGGAGCTGAGTTTCAATGAACGGGGCCGATGTTTCAAACTATTAGTAGGTGTGCTACGTCGCCACTATATCAGGATTTTGGTAGTGGCAGTAAGACCACAGGAGCAAACGATGATACCGTTTGTGGTCTAGTTTTGAGGTCACAACGGCTCCGTACCAATCCATGCCGAAGGGGACGCCGACCGGGAGACGTGACCCTTAACCGCGACGCTATCCCCCGCCCATGCCAGAGCTTGTTTGTGGCGTTTCGCCTGATCGTCCCTCAAATTTAGCCCCATTCGGACTGCACCCACGTTTTTGGGGGATAAACTACTCGGAATTAGTATGGAGTCATCGTAGCAGTTTTAAAGGGTTTAACAAAGGCCAACCCCAGGTTATGCCGCCCCCACACCAAGTGCACAAAATCGCACGATTTTTTGTTGTTTTTGCCATCCGACACTGTGCAGCATTATTAATTGCTTCAACGCCGATCACTCATAAATATTCCCAGAAAGTAGAAGAAAGCCAAGGGAAACTTGCAGAAAAGGGAACCTACTATCCACGAATCCAATCTCCAAAATTGGAAACATGTTATACTGTGCATGAACTCTATCTCCCTTCTGTACCTATAGCATCGATCTAATCCTCCTGCTTCCCTTGCTCCACCCTGTTTTTTTCTCGACTCCGATCGATGAAACGACGCATGAATGCACAGATCGGCGACGTCTTGTTCCTCGAGCACGAGGTAGGAGGGCACTGGTACATCCTGCGAAGCGGGAGGGTGTCTTTCTACGTGTCCCTCTCCGCCAAGGAGAAGCAGTCCGAAGTGGTCTTGATGCGGAGCTTGTCGGACGATGGGCATTTCGGCCTCACGCCGGTCTTGCTCAACGTCCTCAACAGGTGGGGGGGGAGCACGCTGTGTAAAGTAATATTGGAAAATTTGATAATTCGAAAATTTGGATATTTGGAAATTTGGAAATTTGATTATTTGGAACTTGGAAATTTGGAATTTGGAAATTTGGAAATTCGGAGAAGCAATCCGACGTGATCTTGATGTGGAGCTTGTCGGACGACGGACATTTCGGCCTCACGCCGGTCTTGATCAACGTCCTCAACAGGTGTGGAGGGAGTACGCTGTGAAAAGCAATTTGGAAATTTGGAAATTTGGCAATTTGGAAATTTGGTAGATTGGAACTTTGGAAATTTGGAAATTTGGAAACTTGGAAATTTGGAGAAGCAATCCGACGTGGTCTTGATACGAAGCTTGTCGGACGACGGACATGTCGTCCTCACGCCAGTCTTGCTCAACGTCCTCAGCAGGTGGGGGGGGAGCACGCTGTGAAAAGTAAATTTGGAAATTTGGAAATTTGGAAATTTAGAAATTTGGAACTTTGGAAATTTGGAAATATAGAAATATAGAAATTTGGAAATTTGGAAATTTGGAAAATTGAAATTTTGGAAACTTGGAAACTTAGAAATTTGGAAACTTAGAGAAGCAATCCGTCGTGGTCTTGATGCGGACATTTCGGCCTCGCGCTGGTCTTGCTCAACGTCCTCAACAGGTGGGCGGGGGAGCACGCTATGAAAAGTAATTTTTGAAATTTGGAAACTTGGAAATTTGGAAGAATATATAAACAGCGAACAGGGCGTACAACCCTAACTCTAATGTACTCTAGGACGATAAATCGGCACGCACACTGGGTGTGCTGGATAATGATGGGTGGAAACAACGGTTTACTGTGAAGAACACACACACACACAAGCTGCCGTGGCCTGCCTCGTTTCGGACAAAAGAAATAATCCGGAATTGATCTTCGAGGAGGGGTTAAACTTCGAGGATATTGCCGAATTTCTTGTCACCAAAAGGGGCTCAATGCAGGGGATGGGCCGTTCTCGTACCCTTCAAACATTGATTGGCGCTAGTATTGTCGTCGACTCGGTGCCTCGCAGCTAGAAGCACCGATTGTTCCTCGATCCCCCTGTGCTCCGGCGACATTTTTCTCCACCAAAATAGGCGTATTCGTGCGAGATAACGTAAAACAAAACGGCACAAGGTATCATTCGCCAACATCATGCCGTCGAAAGTGTTATGTGGCCATCCCACGTATCATTCCTCAACATACGAGAATGTCATGCGGCGCGATTTCCTCAACACACGAAAATGTTATGCGGCGCGATTCCTCAACATACGAAAATGTTGTGCGGTGCGATTGAAAGCGAGGGGTTCGGCCGCGTTTTTTTTTTTTCTCAGCGAAACAGCCACGGCTACCTCTCCCGCCGATCTACTGATGTTGCCGAAAGACGACCTTGTGGACATCTTGCACCAGTGGCCAGAGGTCATGGCTGAGCTTTCGGACGAAGCCGAACGGCACTTCCTGGAGGTCAAGGTAAGGGGGTAGCATCGCGGGGCAATACGCCGCCCCTACGAGCCCATAGGAACTTTTTTGTAAAATTATTTCAAATATGTCAGCTGTGAGTTCGACCAGTCGAGTGGTCGATACTCATCTTTGCAAGCTGCGTGATACTTCGGCCGCGCGTTTGTACAGGTGTATTCCTCTTTATGGATATATAGGTCAATGACTCCCCTGGATGCTGCCAGGGCCTACAGGACAATATCACCAAGGACGATTTTGTAAAAAACATCAGGCGCTTCGTTTTTTGTTGTTGTAATTTGATCGACCATATTAAAATTCATATGGTGTTATATACCTGGTATTATAATATTCCCCGAACTCCATGCTTTACCCTAGGTGTTAACGAATTTCCACTTTCGAGGGAGACGATACATACGCTGAGCTAGGCAATCTTGCCATTGTTTGTGTTACCTTCGTACAAACTGGACGGTGCAGCCGATTCATTGACATACTTAGGAAGAAGATTTCAGGTGGGAAATTCACCAACCCCCCCGGAAGTAGGGTGTTTGCGGGATGCCGAATTTGGTTGGGTGGGAAAACTTACAATAATAATATAAAACCAAAGAACGAAACAACCCAAGGCCAACCCAACCCACGAAACATTAGCGTGAAGTGTCGTGAGCTTAAGGTTTGTTTTTCCCCATCCGCCGGAGGATTAAAAAACAAAAAATAGCTATAAAGGGCCAAAATGGCACTTCTAACCTAATTTTTCGTGGGTTAGGTTGGCCTTGGGTTGTGACGTTCATTGGTTTCGGATTATTATTTTAAGTTTTCCTATCCAACCAAATTTGGTATCCCGCAAACGCCCTAGTACCAGGTCATGGTGATGATCATGTTCCTACATAATTACGGAGGACCATAGTAATCAGAACCCACGATATTAACAAAAACCCATACATTCCCCCGTTTTACTAACCTTATTTGGTCCTGATTACTCTGTGCCCCCGTCATAGCTAACTCCCCTTAAATCTAGCCCTTGGTGACAAAACAGGCTCAACAAAACCCCCCCGATGGAAGAAAACAAGTATGTATCTACAAAAAAAAATAGTCGATCTGAATTTGACAGAACTGTCCATGGTCGTTGCTCGCTGCATGCGCGCGGGATATCCTACCGGTAGTCGGCCGAGAAATAACAAGTGCATTGTAGAAAAACAAATAAACAGTAGTGCAGTGTGCGTCAATAGCAGATTTCCGCCTTTTCGACTTCCCCGCGTTACACACAAACCGTAGGACGATATTGACCACCTTGATGCCTTGCTTATTAGCTGTAGCAGCGCAGAGGGTTATCCATTAACCCCTTCTTCTTTATTTTGTCCATCCCATTTGTTATCTTTGTCCTACTTCTCCAGCTCCTTCCCCTTTGTAGCTCAGATCCGGGGTCAAATGGCGGGCACTCCTCCCCCTCCTCACTTAGGTAAACCCTTTAGGACCCGTATATTGCGACCAAAACGACGAAAGGGGCGACTTTATGAAGCACCTAGGAAGACCGTGAAGCAGTACAAGTATCACCATGCTACGCGCGCTTCTTACAGCTCCTTGCAGTGCAGTTCAGACACGCACCCTACCGCGGTATATACTTGGTGTGGCCGATGCTGTAATCGTCTTTTTTTTTCGATATTTCCCCCCTCTGCAGCCCCAAAGGGGTTTACGATCCCCCTCCCTGCTTAACCCTGTTAGCACTAGAACCCTATAGGGCCCATGAAATGGGCCCAACGTTATGTGGTATTAATTGGTTTTAGGGGCATGTTCTTTGAGTGGACTTTGAATGCCCTGTTTACCACGCCAAAGCTTTGAAAAGTGATGTACTGTCTGCTGTGGTGGGCC
>JAYJMJ010000391.1:4555173-4566283 GCA_036873875.1 Laminaria ephemera
CCCGCGCCCCCCCCCCCCCCCCTCCCCCCGAACAGGACGAACCACACGAAGTGGTTTTGGCGAGACCAGCGTCGCGCCTACAACGAGCAGACCGCCCTGGGGTTGGTGGTACCAGTGCTGGAAGACGCCTACGCCGACAGCGGCGAGCTGAAGCCATTCGGGCCAGGCTTTCGCGAAAGCTGTCTGCGAGACGAACCGAGGGAGGACGGGACCATGCTTTACAGGAGCCGGCTGAGGGCAGCCATCCGGGTAAGTGTATAGGAGATCTGCACCTCATGGGTATCAACACTTTTTTTCGTTGCCAGCATTTACGCGAGAAAATCACGCACATCCGAGGTGGGGTGAGGTTGTCGTTGGCAAGCCTGTCAACCTTGCAGTTCGGCAGCACTCCGATCGCTTGTACGCAGGGACACTATTGATAGGACTATTTCACCGCGAGTCGTTCGTCCCGGTGATAGCAGGTTGATTACGACGAGTTTCTAATTTTAACGTCGCCGAAAAATAGGGACCCCTTTCGAGTTGCCTGAAGCGTCCGCCGACCACCAACGCACACAAGTTGACGACAATTACAAACATCCTGCTTCGCAAGTTTCTAGCGACAGCAATACTATCTTGTTCGGTCGCTTTCTAAGCCGTCGCCGCCGTGGGTTTATTTTTGCAGTTCCTGTTGACCAAATCCATTTTTGCATTTTCTGTTGACCAAAATCCTCATCGGCGATGACGCCTACAGGAGATTGGGTTTCTGTGGCTGTTACCAGTCGTGTACGTCGCAAATATACCTCCGGAAGCTGTACCCTCCGAGGAGGACTCCGAGGAGACGGAGTTTCTAATTTTGACGGCGCCAAAAACTACGGACCCCTTTCGAGTTGCCTGAAGCGTCCGTCGACCACCAACGCGCACAATTTGACGACAGTTATAAATATCCTTCTTCGCGAGTTCCTAGCGACAGCAATACTATCTTGTTCAGTCGCTTTCTGAGCCACCGCCGCCGCTGCCGTGGGTTCATTTTTGCACTACCTGTTGATCATATTATTTTTTGCATCTTCTGTGGACTAAAATGCTGGTCGGTTTCGACACCCACAGGAGATTGGGTTCCTGTCGTCGAAACCAGTCGTTTACGTCGCAAATATACCTCCGGAAGCTGTGCCCTCGGAGGAGGACTCCGAGGAGACCGAAGTCGACACCCCGGAGGCCTCCGAAACGGCTGCGGCCATCGCCCGGGTGGCTCTTGCACACGCGGACCGGGTCGCCGATCTCCGCCGGGAGTTTCGCGTGCCTGCCGTGACGGCGTGCCTGAGGGATCGAGAAGGCCAGGAGACTCTAGGGGCAGCGGTGAGATACCAACACAGCCCACACCGTGCCGTGCGGAAAACGAAACCCCGACACCTAGACAGAAATCCGTGCGTGCACGTCGTGACATCAGTTGTCTGCAGTGTGTTTGTTTGAAGGTTTATTTCTAGATTTGTTTCTGTGCGTTTGTCCACCTAATCCACGGAAAATAGCGTACGAAACTCATGTTTCTTGTTGCGGAGGACACGGTAATGTAGGCGAAAGTGTGGTTATTAAAACGAAATTACGAAAAAATGGTTTACACCACATTAAAAAATGTTTTTAATTACTTGGTTTTAGTATGAAATGGTATCAAAAACTTAGCGCCACCGAAAAAAGAAATTTCTTAGAATGTTTTGTACTTTCAGAATAACCGAAAAAAAAAATCTTGATTTTAGTATAGAACGCATTATTACAGGGTCTAACGACAATTTTCCCCTATATTTCCTTCAGCCTATATCCAGTTTTCCCTATATTTCTTTCTCCGATCTACATTGTTCACACATTCGTCTATTTTTTCCTCCTTTCTCGGAAAGTATTCAATAAAAAGCATAAAACTTGCCGTCCAATTTTCAGAATAAGTAAGACTGACGTCATCATCCACGGCCAATTTTCCAATTGTTTTTTTTTTCCGAAAAGTGACGTCACGATTTCGGAATCGTGACAAATGTCGACCAAGGATTTTCTACCAATCAAAAATTCCAACCTAAAAAATTGACCAATCAGAAAACTCCGGGCACGAAATATCTTTCTCTCTTAACATAGTTGGTACGTAAGTCACTTTACACACCCAACTAACTCACGAATAGTTCGACTATATACCCAACATATGCAATCGTGGCGATCGTGTTGCCACCATCAGCAGTGGAGAGGCGTATGCTGCACTGCTGAGAAGGGAGTGCGTCCCAGACTGTTGCCAGACAAGCTTGCGAGGTTTACCTCAGCTTCGCACGCCCAAACACCTGTCCCTCGAAACGACAATCTCAAGCCGGGAACGTAGTCGTTCTTCGCAAGAGCGATCTCCGCATGCCACACGTAAAGATGTTCGGTCTTCGCTTGTCGTGCCTGTGGCGCCGACCAGTGTTCATTGTAGTGCAGCGCCAACGATATGCGTTGCCGTGGTGTTCCCCCCTGTATTGTTTAAGTACGCTGTTAGGTGGAACGGTTGTAAGAGGTTACACCACTTTTAGCAGCAAAAAGTACGAACGCATTTGTCATGCCTGTGGCGCCGACAAGTGCTCATTTTGCTTCTGAGTCCGCTCCCAATGGCGCTGTCCCTGCACCGACCAACCGTGATATTAATGATTACGTCGCTCATGACAAATATTACTGTAGCACTCGGTGAAAAGGAACGATTACGAAGGGTTTACAAAACAACATCGGCGCGTTTTCCTTTTTCCTGCGCACGACGGTGCCCATCCTCGCGCAGGTTTTCAAAGCAATCCCTCGCTCCTTCCTGAGCCGCGACCCCAAGCTAAAGAAGGCCGCTAAGAGCGCAGCAAGCAAAGCACAGCAGCGGCAGCCGGCCCCACGAAGCCCGGGGAAGGCGCCCGCAGCAGCCGGGGCGGTAGCAGCGTGACACCGGCATCCAACGGCTAGCACAGCGGGGGGGGGGGCGGTGCGACGGTGAAATTGTTGCCGATAAGGTTTCGCCCGCAAGCTATGGCTATCTATGGTGGGCACGGCTTGTTGCCCACGGCAATCACACAGCTTTATAAAGACCGGCGGAAGCTATAAGAAGGGTGTGGGTTACGTTTGCTGTTGTATCTCGCGACCTTTTGCGCTAATGGCGTGAGACGTCTGGCCTAATATACACGCACACATGGCGCTTCGTGATCGATGGCATCAAACCAGTGATCTCTTGCTTGCCTGGGACACTGTTGGTT
This sequence comes from Laminaria ephemera, assembly GCA_036873875.1. NCBI lineage: Eukaryota > Phaeophyceae > Laminariales > Laminariaceae > Laminaria > Laminaria ephemera. The sequence continues at coordinate 4,558,389 of JAYJMJ010000391.1, forward strand.
TCAAAACACGTTTCTCTGAAAACAGACCCCTGGACCGCAAGGTATCGTGAACAACGTTAATTCTATGGGGGATCATTTGCGCCTTTTCATACTGCGTGTAGGAGTTTGATTAGAGCGCTTCAGCTGACAGTGTCACACGTTCACATTCCCAGGTTACTCGTTATCGCATCCAGGAATACGCCTGTGTCGAGGAAGATTTGATCCGCCTCTTCCTCATCCCCAAACATTTTCCCCCCTTTCGAGGCCCATTTCTATCGACCAAAAACACGAGAAGTGCGATTTTAATATCCGTCCAGAAAGAGCCTACAGCAGTACGAGTATCAGCATGCTGCTCGCGAGTTTTGTGCCTAACGTTGCGCTTCGAACACACACCCTACCCAGCAGCCCGGGCTGCCTCGGGTGGCCGATTCTGCAATCAATCGTCACTTGTTTTCGGCATCTCCCCCCCCCCTCCCTTTAAGTCCCAAACGGATTAAAGAAACGTAACAGCAGCCGTCGACGTGACGTCAACGAGTACCTGAAGGCTTTTAGCTGTCGAGGTGAAGTCAACCAACTGGACGTTGTTCAGCCCCTAAGCCCTCTAGAAAAGCACCAACACCAGAGGTAATCAAAGGACAATAACACCTGTCGACGACGTACAGCAGTATGATCGATTATCACTTTTGGAGCCCAGGTATAGCGATAAAAAAGGCGACAAGTGCGGTCTTTACCAACCTTGGAAGAGCGCGCAACAGTACAAGTATCATCATGCTACGCGCGTGTCGTACATCTCCTGCCGTTGCACTTGGGGCACATCCCCTACCCCCTACCCCAGCAGCCCTGGCTGTTCGCTGTTCGTGTGGCCGATGCTGTAATCGTCACATTTTTTCGATACCTTTCCCCTCTGAAGTCCCAAAGGGGTTCACTTGAAGAACTGTTCTGCCGCTCGTTCGCAAAATTGTTTCACGCGGGTTCTGCAGGCCGCAGTGCCGTGCTATCGAGGCTGCTGCTTGTCGCCCGTAGCTGCCACGGCACCAGTAGGTACGGCCTTGGCACCTTGACGCTTTGCTTCCTTGACCAACTGGCGACATTTTTTGTACGCCTCGACCTCTTCCACACATTCGTCTCCCTCTCTTAATCCGTCGGCCTTACCTTCAACACACCTGTGGGCGGCGTCCAGGCGAAACGAGACGAGGCGCGAAACGAAACGAAGCACGGAACGAAAGGCGAAACGAAAGTAATCGCGAAACCATCATATTATTATTCTCCAGGCCCAAGCGAGCTGGAGACTCAGACTCGAAGATGTTTTTGTTTTTAGTGAGGCATCAAAATCGATCAACAGCAAAACGAGCCCACTCTGCGGGACACCTACTTACGCTGGAGAGCTGGTGAGAGGCAAGAGTGTGTCTCTCACTTCTTTGAAAAACAGCAAAAGTGACAGTGCGATGAGCCTCATGCGGAACGCGCACTAAGGTCCGTTTCATCTTTCAGGCACGGTTTCCGTCAACGGCAGTTCAGTCATCGCGCTCTTGCTCCGTTCTATGTTGTACTGCAAGCAAGCGAGAATCGCGCGTCAACTGTAAGGAGTCAGGAGCGTCAAGAAAAGAAGGTTACGGCGAAACATCAGACAAAAACAACAATATTCCTGACTCTTTTCAAAAATACAAAAATACAGTGGTCTTGCGGATAGCTCGACACGCGAAACTACAGTACGGTAGTAGAATCCAAGGAAGCCTACCGGTACTTCGAGTTTCGAGTTTCAGGGATATTCTTCTCACCTGAGGTAGGCGGCCATGGCCTCCGCACAGGGATCCTCCTTTTCCTTTGGCTCAAACCACCCAAACATCGTCCACTCGGGTCCTGGCTTTTGATGCCGCAGTTAGAACGACCACTAATATTTACCTGCCGCTATCGCTTCTTCATGCGAAGTGTCCCGGGTGACGTATGATATATACCTGTTTCTGCGACAAACGGTGTATTGACAAAAAGGGTTGTCGTTAGAGTCAGAATGCAGAATGATCTTTTCCAGGTTCCTGGTTGTTGGCGCAGCCAGGAACCCTTGTCCTGGCTAGAGCTACCAGTACCCAGCCCTGCAGAATGTTCTTATTGAAGCCTGAGTCAGTGGCAGTGTCGAGGTTTGGTTCCGCTCAGCATGTGCTATCGCACCTCCCTGGCTCCGTGGCGCGTTTGGCTTGGGTCGACAATGCTGGGCTACAGGTACCAGTACTGTAACACAGCGCCAACGATATGCGTTGCCGTGCGGTTCCCTAGTGTACTGCTTAAAGATAGTACAGCTGTCGCTAGGAACCTGCAGCAGGATGTTTGCAACTGTTGTCACCTTGTGGGCGTTGATGGATCCTGAACGGCAGTAGTTGTTGTCACGTCGCCTAGCCCGAGGTCACACAACAGGCTCCAATACGTACGTATACTGCTGTGTAATTCTGGAGTGAAGCGTGGAAGAAAAAATTATTTCCGGCATCCAGTTGACTACGCTGTGTTTGCGAGGAATGCATCGCCATTTTTTTTTATAAAAATACCATCCATTTCGTACATGCGCACTGTTAAAAAATGAACAAAAACAAAAACTCACGCATAGCATCGCTGCCCAACTGGTGCGTGCTGCTGTATCATATTAGTCGTTCTCCGGCATGACGCGCTATCAAGCGCGCATTTTAAACTTCGTATGTAGATGGCGGAGGCAACCGCCAACTCGGTAACACAAGTAAAACGTCATTTTCCGGCATGAAGCGCTGTCAAACGTACGGGCACGAGGTGATGCACTGCCGTTGGAATGTGGATGCCGTGAGAGGGGGTCACCGCCTTGTGTGTGATGACCGCTAGTCTCATCGTTTCGGTCGCTTCGCGTACAATGTCGACGATTGCATGGGGTCGGGTGCATCGCTGCAAACACACCTCATGCATGGCGGTGCGAATGATATACACACAAAAACAAGATTACTGTACGAGTATACAAGTACATGCTTACAAATCGATGGTTTATGGCTGTGCTTAGTTAAAACTTTGCACGTGGATGGCAGGGGCAACCGCCAACTCCTTAGCACACGTAACTTCGCACGTCGATGACAGAAGCAACCATAAGTAAGGAGAGAACACCTCCTGTCCATAGCTTCCGAGGTAAAAAATGGGAAAACCTACTACCTACGCGAGCCTCGCGTCAGACTACTTACGCGAGCTCACGTGAGCCTCGCGCAAGTAGCAAGCGGTTGCATCTGTCATCGACGTGCGAAGTTACCTGAGGGCGGCGTAAGCAGTGGTTTTCCCCAGTTGCACGTCGGAAGCCATGGACAGGAGGTCTTCTCTTGACACTTGTGCTATCTCTATCTCCTTAGCGAATGGTTCTGTCATCGACGTGCGAGGTTACTTGTGCTAATGAGTTGGCGGTTGCCTCTTCCATCTACGTTCTATATTTAAAGGGCACGTTTGGCAGCGCTTGATGCCGGAAATTGACACGGCATGAAGCGCATTTTAAACTTCGCACGTCGGAGGCAACCGCCAACTAATTAGCACACATAACTTTGCACATCGATGACAGAAGCAACCACTAACGAGACAGCACAATCAACAAGAGAAGACCCTCTGACCATTACTCACCAAGTTCAAGTAGGAAAACCTACCAAGGTACTACTTACGCGAGTCTTATCGGCACACAGGCCCCGAATGACCAGTTGTCTGGTTTTAGTCGTGAAATCCTGCCGACACACAGCACACAGGCCCCGAACGTATGATACTTGCAAGCTGACGTTTGCTCAGTACAGGAGTAAAGTTCGTATGTATGCTCTCAGGCAGTCACGGTCAGCATCAATGATCTACAAGCTAATCATTTATCAACAAAAGAAGTAGACAGACAAACAGAGGCAGACCCTCACCGTGGTGTCACGCAGCACGCAGCGCCCTTTCCCTGTGAATACAACTATCTCTTGGGTATAAACAGAAGCGGCGAGATTTGGTTTCAGGGGGTTTCAGTATGTTTTCGACGCGTTATTTCGACCGGGGCTGCAATCGCCATGGAGGACGAGGATCCTGTAAAATGTGGCGCTCACTTCCTGGTCCACAGAGAGCACTAGAATCCGACAAACAAGAGAAAACCAGCGCACACCCGAAGGCAGTGAACCCTTGTGCATGTAGGGATTTAAAGTAGCTGGTTTGGTCAACTCATCAGGCTGACGTACTGTGCGAAAGCTTGACATTTTCAGCTGGACATTTTTCATACTTTCAAACTTGCGCACTTGTGGAGCTACTCTGAGTCGGAACAAGCACCCGCATTGAAGATTCGCCAGCCTTGCCTGCTGTGGCCGATGGCAACCTCTCCACCACGAGCACCGACACCGACTGCGCGTGCTTCAGTGCCCTATGGTCTCCAGCACTTGGAGGTAAGATGCAAGCTGAGCGTGGTTTTGTGAAGGTAAACATGAGATACATGCCTTTTGTCTCCTGCTGTTTTGTAGGTACCAGGTAAACTGCAACTGGAATAAGAGTAAAGCTCTACAGTACCGCTAATAGGTTACGTGCCTCGTGTATCCAGTCACGAAGGCTTTGCAAGAGAGCATCCACATATGACATATCTTCGTATGTGTAGTACGAGTCCCGTTTTAGTTGTCCTGTGCTTCTTCCAATGGCTTTTTGAGCCAGCCCAGCGCTTGAAAGCTCAAGTGCCTTTCAGTCCTGTGATCAGCACGCAATTGCGCGGCCTTTTCAGGCTTCCTTACGTAGCACTGAGTCGAGTATATATGCACTGGCAGTTGATACACGCGACGTGTGCCTTGCATGATAAGTGCGAAGTGCCACCCCCTCCACCCCCCCTACTTCTCCTACCGGCAAAGTAGCACACCAGTAAATATAGCAGCAGCAGTGTCAACAATGTTGATATTACTGCTGATATGTGCATGTGGAATGTGGAATACTGCTATAATACTACGACTGCCACGATTCATGCACCTGGTGTTGTCGAATGCTGGCGATAGGGCGAGATTCTGGCGTCGATCGGCCTGGCGGGGGGTCTAAAGGCCTCCTTAATGCTGTCCACCTGCTGCCTGGACTTGTGGGCTGCTCTTGCTTCGCCGCCTATGGACGAACAGCTCTTCGGCAGGTGAGAGCGAACTGCATTCGAGGTGTTTCGATGTTTCACAAACTTCTGTCCCACACTTCAACAACGGTTGCAGTTACTATTTTCGCGATACTGCTTTACAAGCTTATGGCCTCTCTGCTTTTGTTTCATTGATCGTGTTTTGTTCACCACAGGTAGACTGTGCCTCTGGCTGTGCTTCTTGTCTGAACAGAAATGGGAACTAAAAAACATACCCAAAAGCTCATCAGATACGTCTTGGAAGATGTGACTTTGGCCTCCCGGTCGACGCCTCAGTGCCATCAGATAGCAGCACCAAAAAAAATCACAACAGCAATACCTCCCATTGCATGCCCTACAACCCGTCTGTCACAAACTCTGGGAGCAGGCTGTACGCAGGGTTAGCCGGAGTCGATAACCCAGAAGACGCTCTCCTGCAACCACCACCGCCACCGCCGCTGGCGCTAGCGTCCCTTAAGAAGCTCCACCGATGCCAGCCATCCGACCGCCTGCTTCGGAGTATCCCCCCCCCCTCTCCCCCGACACCATCATCGCCTTCACCACCGTCACCGCCAGGCGTGTTGGTGGGCGTCAAACGAGGTCGACATTGTCGGCCTCTCCCAGACGAACCGGTGGCGGCGGCGGTAACCGCGGCGGTGGCGGCAGGAAAAGGAGGAGCACACCGCTCCAACGACAACGACGCCGATAACCTGCCGAGATTACCGGACGATTCTGGGACAGATGAGGGTGGGGCGGAGTTGAGGGGCGGTGGAGCCCAGTCCGGCAGCCTCGGCCAGACGTTGGTCGAGCGCACGCTGCCAACACTTGTGCCGACGTCCACGCTGCCGGAGCCGCTGGAGCATCCGGAGCCGCTGGAGCATCCGAAGCCGCGGCGGTTGTTGTACCGGCCGAGAATCTCGCAGGCGTGGAGGGCGCGACTTGAGAGGGGCCTGGCGGCGGGGAGAGAACCGTCAGAAATGTTTCAGTTTCCGGCGCTAGGCCGGTGAGAGCTCCGAGGTTTTTTACTCTTGTATTGGTTTGCCGGGGGCATGGGGTTTGGGTTTGTTGGTTGGCTGGTTGGTTGGGCGTTTGGCATCTTGTTTCGTGGGTTTTCGTTCGCACGAGTGTTTTTGAGCGATTTGTGCGTCGTTGGTGTGACGCGCCGAGGTGGCGGAGAATTTGAGAGCAGTTGCCGAATGCACAAACACAGCGGCAGGTGGTGGTGCAGTTGCTGGAATACTGCCGCCCTTTTTGTGTTTTTCTATGTTTTTATGTTCACATAATATTTGTTTCACTTTTTGGTTTTTGTTATTGAATGTTTCGTTGCTTTCACCAGTCTTCGTTTCCTCCCACAGAATCGCATCTTATGAACCATCGCCGGGTTTGGCTTCTTGATCATTTTACTACCCCAAAACAATCACAATCTAATTCCAAGCAGTTTGTATCCGAAACGAAGGTACAGAGATCTGAATGGATGAACCCGCGGCAGTACGCATATTCCCAATGTATGTACACCCTCGGGTACGTGTACGCATGTAGGAAAAATGAAAAACAGTCCTGCTCCTGGTTCAGGCAGTGACTGGATATCCCCCCCCTCCCCCGTTCCCTTCCCGGTATTGTAGGGATGCGAGGGTCTATGGTCCTACGACTACGGACATGATAGTTGGTACACTGTCCCCCCTTGCCCCTTACCCCTCCTCCGCCCCGCCCCTCCGCCTTCTTTCCGCTGCCGACGATGGGTGGAAATTGTTGGCAGAGGGAAACAAGACGTCCTCATGGTCGTGGTGCCGTCAAGCCCCCCCATCGTCGCTGTAACCTGCACGACAGACCTGTCTCTCTACTTTCTCGACGGGACGCCCCTCCCCGTTATCCCAAAGTCTTGGAGCCCTCTCCCCAAAGAGGGAGGCGTATCCCCCGGCTCAGACGCCTTGTACCAAGATGGCTGTGCGTCTCACCCGAATCCGATGAGAGCGGAGGCTCACAAGAGGGACATCCGCTGTCTCGCTGGCTCTCCGGCGGGCGACATGGTCGCCACTGGGTATGCTTGCAAGCTGCAGTGGGCTTGTACGAAGTATAGTATTCTTAGCCTTTTTTGTGACCACGGGCGAGGTTTCAGGGAATTGAGCTATATGTGAAAACATCACCATCATCATCATAATGGGAAGCAAGCATTCACTCGCCTTGAATCGGAATTACGCGTTTGGGGATGTTAATCGCTCGCTCTGCCGTTGTCGCCGCGAATTGCTGCGTGTGGTCGTTCTCGTGGGATTAAAACCAAATCAAACAAACGACAACATTTTTGTTTCGAAAACAGGTCGCTTGACTGCACAATCCGAGTACGCTCTGTGCCTCACTGCGACTGGGTGCGACGCTTGCGAGGACACAACGCCGGGGTGAGGTGCCTGGTGTTTCATCGAAACAGGTGGGGTGAAAAAATGAGACGGTACAGCAGCAGAGTTGTTAAATGAGACGGTACAGCATCAGTATGTCTTAAATGGAACGTTACAGCAGCAAGGTTCTTAAAATGAGACGGTACAGCAGCATTATTCTTAAATGAGACGGCACAGCAGCAGGAGTCTTAAATGAGACGGTACAGCAGCATTCTTCTTAAATGAGACGTTTCAAGAGCAGCATTCTGTAGCTGAATCGTAAAGGATTGAAATTGACGTCGTTGGTAGTATCCGAGTCGGTAGCACTACTGCTGTTGTTGCTGTGCACTGCTGCAAACCGTCGCTGCGAGCAAGATGTATCCGAATTGGCTTTCGTCCGAACGTAATACTTATTTGAGCAGTTGAGCACTGCCGTGCCCCCCCCCCCCCCTCGCGCCTCCTCC
>JAYJMJ010000391.1:4603029-4614755 GCA_036873875.1 Laminaria ephemera
ATTCCCAACGCTCGTCGATTTTCATCGAATTTTGCTAACTCACGCTCTCGCGCTTTCCGCAAGTCATTTTTTAGCACGAGAAAAAGTCCCTACGAGTACGAGTATGCACTCGGGGGGGCTCGAACCCGTGACATTGACCATAGTGGTTACGAGGTTAACCCACTAGACCATCGGGGACGCCGAATGTATACCACGTTAGGGCCTTGCCACACGACAACGCATGGCGCCTACCGGGTATACATTTTTTTTGGTTTTTGGCCAGTGTCCCCTTTTGAGAGTTTCCTAGGTTGCCAACCCGGTTCGGCGAAAACCCCCCGTTCGTACCTCGTTGGGTTCCTCACAACGGCTCCAGTAATATGCTGTTGTGTCCTTGTTTTGCCTTCACTTCGGTTTCCGTCTTCTTTAGCCTTCGCTTCGGCTTCAGTCTCCTTTTCCTTTTTGTTTGTTTTTTGCTTTCGCTGTGAATACTTTCTCCTTTTGCCTTCGCTTTGATTTCTATCTTCTGCTTTGGTCTCCCTTTCAGTGGCTACTTTCAGTGAACAACCCCTCTTCGTGGCTTTTGGACCTCAGTACGAGGTGTGGGGGAATCTATAGCCTAGTTCTGTTGTTTCGAATAGCCGCATCTTCGACCACCTTTTCCTGATCGTTTGGGATGAACTTTGTCATCATCTTTCGACCATCTTGTGGTCTGCATATACGACTATTTAGGGTGGGCTAATGTAATAGAGTGCAGTATTTAGGGGCTATAGATATCGATAAGATAGTCAGCAGGTTTGTGGTCTCAGGACCACAGGAATAACCCAAAGAATGGATTATTCCATGAACGGAAGATAGCCCTTAGAATAGAGCAATCTCGCAACACTAAAGTATCCCCTAGGTAGGAATGTTCCCTAAGGCGTATAGCCTGTTAGTCGAGAGTAATGTTCTTTTATATAGGAATGTTCCTTAAGGGAGATAGACCATAAAAGAAGAGTTCTTATATTACCAGGAGAACGATCGGTAGGCATAGGAAAGTTCTAAAGGCGTCCATCAGAAAGGAGCAATTCAGGAGAGTTTGTGGCGGGGTGGGACGAGTTAGGTGTCGAGTCCCTCTCCCCCTTCCTGCTCACTCCTCTACCAGAGCACTTCCTTAGCTCTCGTCATCAATAAAGAAGATCTTAACCAGAAGAACCGGAGCACTGCTACCCAGCTGCCAGATACCCCTGCGTCTCTTACCCTTGCACCTCGGCCCCCAGTTCACATGCTACGATAGAGGTAGCACTTTTTGGCATTTTTGTTTCTGAATGACGGGGCTCCTTAGCCCGAAACCGTTTGAATTTCAGTACTTTGTTTTACAGCAATTTTCGTTGTATACCTAGGCCATGGGATTTTTCGTCGGGTAGCACTTTTACTTTTCCCCAAAGCAGTTATTGGGAGAGGTACGGCGCTCCTTAGGTGAGGAAACTCAGAAAAGAAGCGGTTCACCTCCACCGTAGCATGCATCGAAGGGAAAATGTCAAACATATACGCAACATCTGATGCAGCACATTTGCTTCGTCATGAAATCGACAATTTAGCAACCACGATGCAATAGATGCCCATACAGGCGATGTACCAAATATCTAGCGCCCACACATTGGCTGCAGAGGGGGCATATAATGACCATCACAGGTAGCTCTAGTCATGTTCAAATATGGAGCAGACTTCCTTGTTACCACGAGAGAGCCAGCACATATAATATCCGTGTACAACGTTTTTTTCCACGCAGGTGCACTCTCGACTGCTAGATTAAACGCAGGGTCCCTTGTGTTTGAAGCCTGCACTGAGCATGCTTAAGTACCAGGTATTAATAGGACGAATTTGCATCAGAGCGTCTTCATCGCAATATTTCACCCGCCTGACAGATCACGACCTAGACCATCTATTAGATCCTACATCTGTCGCTATGATGTGGTGTGAGCAGGATATGTGTAGTACAGACCCAGCCTGGGAAACATGTGCTAGACCATTCAGATGGTACGGCTCTCACACAGCAACATGATCTATAGGTCATGCACATCATACAAACGAGGGGTCTATTCGCTCTGAAAGGCACATATTCTGAAATGGGATCCGGTCTGTCTGATATGTACAATATGTTTAGACGACCTACACGTCCGAATCGGCATCGCCATCCCGGGCTATTTCTGGCCACTCCGTCCAGCGTTGCGTTTGTGACAAGCCAGACTCTTGCTACGATAGGGGTAGCACATTTTGGCCAAAATGTTGCTGGATGACAAACGAATTTGGAACTATTCAAAATTGGTGGAATTCCGTTTGTTTGAAGCAAAGTGATTTATGATATGTATACCTAGGCCATGGGAGTGTTCATCGGATTGCACTTTAATTCTTCTCAAAACCAGTTTTCGGGTGAACTATAGAGCTATTCAATTCAAGTGAGGAGCCTCGTGAAAATAATGGGGCCCCCGTTCGGTACTATTAGTAGCATTCGTCGACACGCGAGCATTGATTGGCTCATACAACGCTCAGGTTTTATATTTTATTTTATTTTATTATTTTAATCTCACTGTTACTTTCCAGCTTCTGGACAAGCCGTGGTCACAGGTGTCGTCTCTTCTCCCCCGGTACGTGCCTTCATTTTTGTTGCGCAGAGGGTTCAGCATTCCCAACGCTCGTCGATTTTCATCAGATTTTGCTAACTCACACTGTTGCGCTTTCCGCAAGTCATTTTTTAGAACAAGAAAAAGTCCCTACGAGTACGAGTATGCACTCGGGGGGGGGCTCGAATCAGCGAAATCGACCTTAGTGGTTACGAGGTAAACGCACTAGATCATCGGGGACGCCAGTATCAGGTGTCTGCTGCTTACCCAAGATGTAGTTTTTATGCCGAAACACCCTCTCATTCATCGCCGACGACCGCTGCAAAAAGCCACGGTTTATCGAAGAAGCCAAACACGACAGCCGCCTGGCGTTCATCTAGAAACCTAACACGACATGTCCTCGATTTCCACGCCTTGAACGATCTTGGAAGAGAAACAATAAAACCTTCCTCCGCGCAACTAACCCAAAAACCACTGTTATATCACTCAACCTCAATATCGGACGACGGCTCCACTACGGCACGGAGAGATGAGCCACGTTCAATGTATATGCTGCGCTTAGATGGTATTGTGAGGACCATGCTGTCAATAGAAGGGCCGTGATGACGGCAGTGGGAAGGCTGCTCTCCGCTGAGTCCCCACGTCGACCTAACAGAGCAACCCGCCACCCTGCACGGTGCTTGGAAATTGACCATCGTACTGCCCATGACATTAATATTATGGTCGGCGCATGCGGTCGCCGAACCGCCAGCCAGTACACCCCAGGTCGCTTTCTTTGTACAGGAGTCATGCGAGCAACGCAAGCGGCGGACATCGATCATACCGTCCTCAGCGTGTTTTTTGCAATACGTTGGCGTAGTGCTGCCCTCGAAGTTGAAGCACGGTATAGTTATGCAGTCATCATGTGCGCAGTGCTTGCTGACCACGTCAACCATGTCGTCCCCCGCATGTTTCCTGCAGTAGGTCGGTTTCTTACTGCCCTCGACATTAAAAGAGGGTTCCGTTGAGCACGTGGCATACAAACAACGCTTCGCGCGGACGCAAACCATGCCATCCTCAGCATGTTGCCTGCAGTACGCCGCACTCTTGCTGCCCTCGACACCAAAGGTAGGTGCCGTCATGCAGGTAGCATGCAAGCATCTATTTTTTCCCACGGCGACCATACCGTCCTTAGCATGCTTCCTGCAGTACGTCGCAAGCTTGCTGCCTACGACATCGAATAATGGTGAACTCGCGCAGCCATCCTGTGAGCAACTCCGGCGAATGTCGACCATGCCGTCCTCGGCATGGTGTTTGCAATACGCAGCCAACTTGCTGCCCTCGACGTTAAAGTACGGCGCAGTTGTGCATCCACCATGTGAGCACTGCCTTCTGCGGACGTTCACCATGCCATCCTCGGCATGTTGCTTACAGTATGACGCCGTCTTGCTGCCCTTGAAGTTATAGTATGGTGCGGTTGTGCAGGAGTCGTGTGAGCAACGCTTCCTGCCGACCTCAACCATGCCGTCCTCGGCATGTTCCCTGCAGTATGCCCGCGTCTTACTGCCCCTGACGTTGAAGGAAGCTGACTTCGTGCACGCAGCTCGTGAACAACGAAAACCGCTGACGTTAACCATGTTTTTCTCGGAATGCTGCTTACAGTACACAGGCGTCTTGTTGCCCTCGACATTATACGAAGGAAGTTTCGTGCACGGCCCATGTGAGCAAGTCTTTCTGCCCACGGTGACCATGCCGTCTTCAGCATGTTGCCTGCAGTGGGTCGCCTTCTTGCTGCCTTCGACGTTGAGCCGAGCTACCCTGGAGCAGGGTGCATGTGAGCAACGCGCATTGATGACGTTCAGCATGCCGTCCTCAGCATGCTGCTGGCAGTATGCCGCCTTGCTGCTGCCTGCAACATTATAGGAAGGACTCTTCCGGCAGGTGCTGTTAGAGCATTGTATTTTGTTCACGTTGACCATGCCCTGCTTAGCATGCTGCTTGCAGTAGATCACCTTCTTGCTGCCTTGGACGTTGTAGGACGCCCGCGTTAGGCAGAGGTGGTGCGAACAACGCGCCATTCTCTTCCCGGAACAGGAGAGTTGAAAATCTGGCACGGACGAAAATAGACAGGGTGGGGGATTCATAGATACATCAAAACCGCCGGCACGACGAGAATAAGCGCCGCGGTAGAAAACTGGACATTGCCGGAACACCTGCTATTTGCAGACTACTCATTTTCCGTTCACGTTTTCGAGTTACACTTCAGAACTAATGAACATGCTGCAAACCCTGTGCACGTCTTCGAAAAGGCCAAACAAGGCCTCGTTTCACGTTTCCGTGTTCCGCGTTGTGATTGTAAAGCGTCTGGGGAGAGAAGAGGCGGGTGCACTCGGGTGGTCACGACTGACAAAAGTACGTACAGACGCCAATGAACATCCCAGCAGAGGGCTTGGTGATGGCAGCTTACACACGTCCAAATGTCGCACAACGACCGAGCGAGTAATACATAAAGGGGGAGAAGAGGGCCTTCACATAATTTATTTCGGGCGCTAGATGGCAGCAAGAGCATACGGAGACCCTCCAGAAGACGGCTTTTTCAGCGTACAACACTGTGGACCAACCGTTTAGCCGATGGTATTACAGGGGGGACAAAACAGAATCAAGCGAATGTCGACGCTTCATACCTGCGTCCCCGATGGTCTAGTGGGCTAACCTCGTAACCACTAAGGTCGATTTCGCTGGTTCGAGCCTCCCCGGGTGCATACTTGTACTCGTAGGGACTTTTTCTTGTGCTGAAAATTGACTTGCAGAAAGCGCGACAGCGCGAGTTAGCAAAATCCGATGAAAATCGACGAGCGTTTGGAATGCTGAACCCTCTGCGCGATAAACATGAAGGCACGTACCGGGGGGGAGATGGGACGACACCTGTGACCACGGCTTGTCCAGAAGCTGGAAAGTAAAAGTGATGTTAAAAAAAAAAACCTGCGCCCGAAAGGGCACCGCGAACAGAGTCTTCGCACACGCATTGGACCCGTGATCGAACGTACGCAAGCGAAAACCGACCCTGTCTGGCAAGTCGGGGCAAAGGAGTAGCGGAAGTATCTGACCCCACCATGAAAATTCCTTGTATCTTACTCATTGCACAAAGTGACGATCTGTCACATTAGCTGACCCCGGGCAATAAAGAATTGCCAAAAAGTTGTTCAATTCAAGCTAGTGTAGAACGCACAAGCTCTCACCGGCCAACCCTACAGGCTGGGCCGTCATTTCAGTATTCTCGCTATATAAAGGCAGTTTGATCTATATTTCAATCTCCCCAACGCGAGCGATTAATACCTGCTGAAAAAAAACAATGTGTTTCGAGCAGCAGCTATGCAATGTCTAGAATATTCCCATGGTGTCCTCGTAGTCCAAAAAACGTCATCACTCCTCCACTAAACATCCAATGTTCTGTCTTTAGTAACTCGATGCGTAGATAGACCAGGCCATATTCACGACTGTTCATCTTCAGAGCGCAGTGAAACGTTGTTCGCCAAGACTGTAGGTGTCACAGCATAACCTAAATGTGGGCTAAGGAACAAATCGAAAATAAAGGTCCGGACTAATAAGTGGCTTGACCCAATACTGAGAGCCTTCTAAAAATCGCAGTGTTTGCAAGCAGATAGCATCTGGACGCTGAGCCGGGACAAAAGGAACGCGACCTACGATAGGCGTGAACCCTAATATCTTGAGGCTCCTCATTTGAGGACGTCCATACCGGACCCAAAATCTGACAGCGATATAATACGGAAGCGCAACCTAGGTATACAACGAATGCTATTCCAAACACCCGACGACATTGGGTAGCTCCTCAGTTCAGGAGCCCCGCCGGTCGGAAATCTTTTGGCCATGAAGTGCTACCTCTATCGTAGCGCGCGTCCACGGTCTTAACCCCGAGGCGATTTCTTAACCCACAGTACATACAGAAAGATCAGGGAAATTTCTCGAAAAATTGAGGAGGCGATATCTTAATGGCCAAAACACGCGCTGGGTGCTGGTGCGGAGGGCGTCAATCGCACGAGTGTTGCGGACCATGGGAGCGATTGGGACAGTAATCGTACTATACATAGTGTTCAAATCACAGGGAAATTTCGATGGCGATGCTTTCACGTGGCTGTGCCTGAGGCCTCATGGAATCAGCGTAGCAAGCCTCTTGGTAGATCCTGACGGTGGTAAAAATGATACCCAAGGCCGGGTGGGAGGGGACAGGTGCTACGATGGAGTTAGCACTTTTCGGCTGAAGCGGTCTCAGAATGACGGGGCTCCTTACCCCCAAATCGTCGGAATTTCGTTCCATTTATTGCAATAATTTTCGTTGAATACCTAGGCCATGGGATTGTTCATCGGGTAGCACATATATTTTTCCCCAAGTAAGTTTTTGGGAGAATTATAGAGCCACTCAAGTGAGGAGCCTCAGCAAAAAAAAACGTGCACCTCTATTGTAACATGCGTCAGGGCTCAGTTCGCCATGGGTTCAGGTTGACCTGGGATCAGGTTGGCATGGGATCAGGGCCTCATGTGGGACCAGGTCCACGCCAATGTAGATCTACGTAAAAAGACATCTGCAAGCGAGATTTATCAGAAGCAAAGTATTAACAGTGATCACTACACAGCAGAGCTACAAGAACGATTTTCCACGCCCTGTGTAATGGGTGCTCCTTAGTATTCTAAGACGATTCCTAAGGTCTTTTGTGTGTGTACTCGCGATCAGGTTCACCTCTCGGTCCGCTGCTTCGTCCTCATGCTCGCCGACCTCGACTGCGCCGGGGGAAGATCCGACCACGCGCTCGCGCCGTATCGTGACAGGGGGTGCTGAATTCGTATTATTCAAGGCAGGGCGTACCGCAATAATTTCGATACCAGTCCTATCCCCTACTCTAGATGGTATCGTCTCATTATCACCGTAATTTTCGTATTATATCACAAGACAATCTCATGAGGTCAGCCTGCGATTTTATCGATTCTAACAACAGAGAGTGAAGTTGTGCCACCCAACCCCCTTTGATATGTTTCCACACATCACAGCCGAAACGACAATAGCTACCGTCCGGCGATTGTTGCATCTGCTGGTATATCCTGCCCGCGCATAGTTTGCGTAATATATGTGCCTGTTGACAAGTACACTGCCATTCGTACTACCACAGTAGTGTTGCTGTTGCTCGCTGCTGTCTGCTTCATTAACAATGTACTCGCCGGAGCGACCGACGATAGGCTGCTCCATGTATGTTCTGTAGTACAACTGCCTGCCCAACATGTAGTTTGATATGTGGAGCAATATACCAGACATGTATTATACTGCTATTGTTTAACTGAGTGCACAACATACAGCTTGATAGGACGAGTATTATACCAGGTATGTACTACGTACTACTGCTGTCTGCCGCACGCACTATATATACGGTTGCTGCTGTGCCCCTGTACTGCTTCCTGTTTATCGATAACATATTGAAATTCCAGTACATGTTCCCAGTGACTTTAGCCAGTGGGCCCTGTCGTGGAATTATTCGACAATCCCCAAATCCCCTGCTTTTCAACATTATTTTCAGGTCTAATTCCATCATTTCCTAGCCATCCCCTCCCATACTTAATCCAAGTTCATAAGCAATCTGGCTCTGTCGCCAATCACTCATCAATTCGATATTTGATCTGACTTATAAAATTTGGCTCTATGCGTCCAACCTGCACTTTTGAAATTCTGTCCCCGATCGCTCACGAATCCGGTACTTCGTGTGCCTTCTTTTATGGGGCTCTGTCGCGCCAACCGTGACCGGTGTGGTTGGGCAAATCGTGCCGTTACATGTCGCAACGTATCACCCGTCCGTCTATTTTCATCTGATCCTGTCACGACGACAGCCGCTAGCTGTCGTAGCTGTCCAACTACCTCTCCATCCATCGCGACCTAGATCACGGGCCACGTCTTTCCATTTTTCTCTGCTGGTGCCGTCACGACGACAGCCGCTGGTTGTTGTAGCCATCCAGCCAGCATCTCTCTTTCCATCACCATCTATCTATTGCGACCGAACTCAGTGGCTATACGGGGGCAGAGCGTGCGTGTGCGGTTGGTGTCCTGATTACGCGGCGAGGTACACAGGAGCACAGCATTGCGGGGCTCGAGCGCATGCACGAGAAATAATAATGTGGACCCTTGGTTACTTTCCATGTTTACATGATACCGGTATATACTGCTATTAATTTTAATTTTAAATTGCAACTCACAGCAGGCCCCAATTTTCAAGTTCTCAGCGGAGGCGTGGCGAGGCCGAGATCGACACATCATACATACGAGTACGAGTATGGTGGGGAGCATGCATTGGTCTGGACGAGGATTGTGCATCACCATGCTGCATGGGCCCTTGGTTACTGTTCGTGTTTTCATCCCGGTACATCCTCGTACTGAAATTGAAATTTGAAATCGCACGCCACAGCAGCAGCAAGCAGCAACAGCAGCAGAAGCACGTCACAATTTTCAGGCAACAATTTTAAAGTTTTCAGCTGGGACGTGGCGAGGCCGAGATCGATAGAGTATCCGTCGTGTTTGCGAACAAGAGCACAGGGCCGGGCGGGGCGGCAGGGAGCGGGGTGGGGCGTAGCCCCACCCCTCGCGTCGCCCAGCTGACAAGCCCGCGTGTGATTTCCAGCTGTCACAACACCGCGGGTGCAGGCCCATGAAAGCTTCTTCGACTCCGTGGGTTTCATTCTGGGTATAGATTCGCACGAAGCCAACAAACAACAGGAAGCCTTAAGGGAAGAAGTAGATCCGCATGATGACGTGTCGTTCGTGCCGCTACCCAGGGTCTTCGTGATAACATCATACATACGAGTATCCGTCACATTTGCAAACAGCACAGGGCCTGGCTGGGCAGCGGGGCACGGGGTGGGGCGCAGCAGCTGACAAACCCTTGTGTGCGTGCCAACGATGGCCTCTCCTACTCCGTACATACATTTATTTACTGATTGACGTAATATACTCAAATTCGTACATGCGAAGCCAAGTGACGTACTCTGTAGTCTATGCCAATTGCAGAAGGAAGCGGTAGACTGAAGCTAGCTACTCAGCAGCAGCAAGTAGAAAAGCGTCACTGGGACAGGCGTGCAGAGCAACCCTCCTGGGCGCTGTAAGCAATCATATTAACGTTTGATACGAGAACTCGCAGTGGTGGCCGTGCTGCTGCCGCTACTGCTCTCCTAACGAGTATCGCCTTCAAGTGGAGCAATGTACTGCTGTACCAGTATACGATACAACATACCTCGTGCTGTAGTGGTCCCCGAATAAGGGGGTACAAACAAGGCGGCATCCCTAAATAAGGTGGTCAAAATCGCCAGGTACCACTTAAAACCTCGAATACGACCACCTATTCACGGCTGGTCCCTCAATAGAGCGGTCTACCAGAGGTCTCGCACACCACCGTCTTATACAGGCACTACTATTAATACTAATAATTACTGTATGGGTTGATGCTTAGGGTTGATAGGCGTCCGGAGAAAGACCCAAGTTTCCACATATGAGCACAGCAGCAGCACCGGAAAGGCCTGGAATGGTGCTTCTGATATGGGCTACAGCCCCGGGTAAATCTGATATACGTATGCTATATTTCTACGTCACTGTACGAGTAGTAGTGTGCCTGGGGCAGTCTAACGGTAGTTGCCAGATTACTGTTTGCCTCAGCCAACACGAGCACCCGAGAACATAAATCAGTGAGGCATAGACTACCAGGTACCAGGTATAACCTTACGTCAATACTGCTGATTTTCATCTGACGGCACACAAAACACTGCTTATTAGCGAAGCACTCACCTAACCCTGAGCCTCCACTTGATGTAGATAGCGATACGACAACCAGACGGACAGCGGCTGGCAGCTGGTGCACTTCGAGTGCTCAGCTATTAATAACAAGATTACAATCCGGGCGTTCCATAATATTTTGAAGCATTTTAATTTGGGGGTAATTTGTCCAGCTGAATTTGTCTCCTTCGGTTTCATGAGTGGAGTGTCAGCAGCTGCCGTCCGTCCGGTCGTCGTTACGCTACAGTCGTTATTCCTCGTTAGTGCGGTGCCTTACCATATGGCAATACCCGATCTAAAGCGGGACCCCGAACTATCCCGGGATGGTGCATTACATACAGTAGTACTTTGTAAGGCGAGCAAGGTCGTGACATGCGATTCTCACCGCACTAAACTGGGGCAACGCACTAAAGTGTTCGGTACTAACGCGGGACCACGACTGCGTCAATATCCAGTGGCGGTTCAGGTTTAAGTGAGTGCACCACTGTGCAGTGTTCTGCGTTCAATCAGAGCATCATCACGTGCCCTCATATGCTCTCACTGATATTTTCGGATACTCTGCTTGCAAACTCTACGATTTAGAGGAGACTCTCAGTATATTGCAAAAAAAGTCGTCAGAGTACCAGTACCACCGAGTACCAGTCTTTTCGGGTCTTGATACTCCAGGTACTGGCAGGTACTGGCAGGTACTCAGTCATTTTCGGCTTTAAGTACTCCGGGTATTGGCAGGTATTCACACATTTTCGGCTTTAAGTACTCCAGGTACTGGCAGGTACTCAGTCGCTTTCAGGTACTCAGTCATTTTCAGCTTGAAGTGCTCCAGGTACTCGCAGGTACTCAGTTGTTTTCAGCTTTAAGTACTGCAGGTACTGGCAGGTACTCAGTCATTTTCAGATCTTTTAAGTGCTCCAGGGACTCTGAGTAATTCAAAATGACTGGGTAATGGTACCCTGACGACTTTTGCATGTCTAGGTAATGTTTCTACGTACGATACAGCAGTAAGATCGCACCATACGTACTCGTACGTGCAACATAAAAGGTCAACAACAACGCAAGCAAAAAAACAATCAGGGAAAAAAAATCGATTTATGAAAGAAAAGGTACTCGGAGTACTCAGTCATTTTCAGCTTTATGTGAAGTGGAGGTCGAGGTGCAAGGGGTAAGGGACGCAGGGGTGTCTGTCAGCTGGGTAGCAGTACTCCGCTTCTTCTGGTGAAGATCTTCTTTCTTGATGACGAGAGCTAAGGAAGTGCTCTGGTAGAGGAGTGTGCAGGAAGGGGGGGGGACTCGACACCTAACTCGTCCCACCCCGCCACAAACTCTGCTGAATTGCTCCTTTCTGATGG
>JAYJMJ010000391.1:4713444-4725250 GCA_036873875.1 Laminaria ephemera
CTCCTTTGGTGATTTTCTTTCCTTTCGTGATGGGTTTTGTGCTTGTGGGGGCGTTTTCTGCTCCTTTGGTGATTTTCTTTCCTTTCGTGCGCTACCTGAGTGAGGATCCTCAGAAAAAAATGGTGCGCCTTTACCGTGGCATGTGTCAAAATTTTTATAAAAGGAAAAAAAGCTGTCTGTCTGAAGGGTGAAAACCCTGTCTGACGACAAGAAGACGGATGCAGCTGCTATAGGTAGGGGTAAATAACACCGAATGAATAATATTTCTGAGGCTCCTCGCTTGGCAAGCTCTATACCTTACCCAAAATCTGATGTTTGTTGAGAAACAACCAAAGTGCAACCCGATGAACAATCCAATTATTGCCTACCAGGAATTGTGTACTGTAGTAGTAGGTATTTATATACCTGGTAAATTTTAACGAATCATATGGTGAAGCACAAACGGCAGCTCGCGCTGCCGTTGCCACGGGAACTGAAGCATACGCCAGCTAACAACGCTGGATTGCGAATGCGTTTGGGTTAAATTTACACAGGACACTTACATTATGAAAATACGCGGAAGAAGTGTGATGAGCTCTAGCCTTAGTTTTCCCCATCCGCCGGAGGATAAAAAAACAAAACAAACAAACAAACAAACAAACAAACAAACGGCATTCCAACTATACTTCGAAGTACATCGGAATCGGGTAGTTCCTCAGTTGAAAAACCGCGTCAGTCGGGATTTTTTGGGGCCAAAAGTGCTCTCGTACCTCTATCGTACTACACGTCTCTATAGCTGAACGGTGAAAACCTGCCTAACGACAAATAATAGTGGTGGTACGTTTTGCTCGTTTTATCAGGGCGTACAGTGCTGGGCTCCCAATAGTGCCGGTATGTGCCGGCCCAATATAATACCGGCACTATTCAGGGCACCGGCAGTATTGTTGGGAATAGAGTTACTATAGAGAATTCCAGTCGTGCCAAGCGATTCCGCCGGCACTGTAGAGCGTAGTGGCACTATTTAACCGGTACTATTGGGAGCCCCCCACTGCTGCTGTGTAATGAAATTATCTGGAGCGCGAAGCGCGAGGCCGTTTTGGTCGTATAAACACACAAAACCAACCATAAAAAAACCGCAGTATAGAGCAGCACTGGAAAAATACGCACATCATCGGACGTGTTCAGAGCTCAACAGCCCATTGAAATTGTTGACTGTGCAGCATACCGTACTACTGCTGTTGTTGTTGCATGCCGTATATATATATGCTGATGTAGTTTGTTGTGTTGCCACTCCTCGTTCCAAGCAGCTTCGTCAGATAGATGGAGGAGCGCGCGCATGCGCTTCCTACAAAACAAGCACAAAAAATCCAGCAAAGAACAAGTCGACAAAAACGCCTGTTTCTTTGTGCAGGGGTATTTATCAAGCCTCCCCTGATCATGTTTCACAGTTCAAAAGAAAACACACATACCCACCGGCTCACCGGGCGTCGAGAACACACCAAGCTGACGAAGCAGAGAAGAGAACGCTCAACGCATGGGAGACGATGAACCGCATGGCACCTGCGGGATCACTCTGCTGCCTGCTGCTGCTGCAGCCTGCTGTTGCTGCTGTTTTAGAGCGCTTCTGGTATCACGCAAAATCCCAAAAACGGTTGCTAGAGTTGGAACTGGTCTGATGTCTCATGAGGAAAGAAACCTAAGACTTGGCACCAGCAGTGTGGAGAAACGGTCCAACGATGTCCATCCTTCCTTGCGATCTGCCTGCGAGACGAAGACGACGCTTCGACTTCGTAGCCTTTTCAAAGACTTTGCCTGTGGGTGAACGAAGTCGCCAGCGTAGCAACTGACCCAGCAGCAGCTGGAGATCTCCCTGCAACAGAAAGGTGAGTGCCTAGTAGTGTTAGGTCGGCGGCATCACAAACTGACAACGGATTGCCGTCAAACAAAATATATTGGCTCTCGGCCATCACGATGATGATCGTTGCTGCTGGTATCACAAGTAGGGCCTGGTGAAGCTTTGTTCAGGTACACACAGGCGGCGGTGCTAGAAGACGTTCGAACGGAAATAATCCTCGATCATCCTGGTTCATAGGCAACGGCATCATCATCAGTGTTGTTTGCCTCTCGTGGTCGCATGAGTCCGAGGATATATCCTTCTTTGGGGTCTACGCCGGAACAGCGGGTTTTTCAGATTTTTCGTATTTTTGCTCACGAGTGAGTGGGGTTCCGGCGTCGACCGTTCGACCGCTGAAAAAATAATTTACTCTAATTCCAAGTATTAATAGTTTGTCCCAGGCAACAAGAACTTGTCCTATCATACGTTACGTGCTGCTGAACGTACCCGTAAGCACTGCTCGTGATCATGATACACTGAAGGGGTAAAATACCCGTCAAAAATCCACAAGCAAGCACCCACTATCTGGTACCAGGGTGGTATCGTTCAAGAGTTGTATCTGTACTCGTCATGTCGTATCATGCAGTGGGCGCCCGCACTTAACCCCTTCCTTCGAGACTTCAGAGGGAAAAATATGTCGAACAAAAGTGACGAATTTCATACAGCATTGGCCACACGGGCCACACGGGCCACACGCCACACGCGCAGCAGCCAACCCGTGCTGCTGGGGTAGGGGGGGGTCCGAAGCGCAACGTCGGGAGGAGCTATACGACACGGGCACAACTTACTTGCTGATAGCTGCATGCCCTTCCTAGGCGGTTCATAAGGGTTAGGGTTAGGGTCCCAAAATAGTTAAGAAATACTCTGTTAAGAAACTCAGGCTGAGATCATTGTTGGAAAACATACCTGGTAGGAAATTGGGCGTAAGAAACACAGCCTCAAACCGGGCGACAAGGTAATAAGCAGCCTACTATACAAGCGCAAAAATCGGCGCTCTTCGCACGCCTTATTTTTTCTTATTGGGCTGCGCCAAGCGAAGGTCGTAGACGGCATCCATCCGTGGAGTCAGTTGCATTCGTCACGGTATTGTATCGGGGGGTCACCGCTTTCGTCCCAGACTCGTTGGGGCCGTAGAGGTGGTGTAGAAAGCGTGCTGTCGCTGTGGTGCTTGTCTGCGCTGCTGCTGTTTTGGTCATTAGCCGGTCAACTGGAAGCGGGTGTCGTGTTGGCGCGTTCTTGCTGATTGCTGAATACTCACGCTGTCCTCTCCGGGTTTGCGCTGGCTCTACGCGCTCCAGCCAATCAGCGATCAGCCTATCCTCCCCGGGTGGCGCTGGCTCTATATACAAGCCCCCGACCAATGAGCGATCGGCTGATGGGGTTTAGATTTCCGCATCGTACGAGGCGGTATCGACCGGGTGGATCTCCGTCAGCGTCCCCGGGTTGTCGGAGTTGTAGATGTATGGAAGGATTTCCGAACCGGGGGTGGGACCCTATCCTCCCCCGGCGGTGCTGGCTCTATGTACGAGCCTCAGGCAATTAGCAACCAGCCTGTGGGGTTGGGGTTTCCGCACCGTGCTGGGCGGTATCGACCCGGGGGAACACCATTTTCGTCCCCAGGTTGGAATTGTAGAGATGCAAAGGGATTTCTGAACCGGGGTTGAGCCCTATCCTCCCCGGGTGCAGAAGAACTGCCCCCCATTGGTGAGCCTCTATCCTCCTCGGTTGGCGCTGGCTCTACGAGTTCCAGCCAATCACTGATTGACCAATGGGATTGGGGTTTCCACACCATGCGGGGCGATGTCGACCCGAGAGAACTCCGTTTTCGTCCCCATGTTGTCGGAGTTGTAGAGATACGGAATGATTTCTGAATCGGAGATGGGGCCCTATCTTCCCCTGCTGGCGCTGGCTCTATACACGAGCCCCAGTCAATCAGCGATCGGCTGGTTGGCTTAGGGTTTCCACACTGTGCGAGTCGGTATCGAACCAGGGGATATCCGTTATTGTCCCCGGGTTGTCGGAGTTGTAGAGATATGGAAGGATGTCTGAACCGGGGATGGGGCCCTATCCTCCCTGGGTGCGGCGGGACTGAGGGGGTTGCCCCGAGGGGCAACTCCCGCCTCGCACCCGGGGCCCCCTATTGGCCGAGGGCGGGCGGAGACCCCCCCGCTCCACCAATGGGATTGGAGCTCGGAAAACGCTGAAAATCATTTGCCTATCATATTGTAAGAAACAGCAGTTGTTGACGCCCACCCAGTTTATGAAACGAGGTCGCTCCGGAGCGTGGGAACCGAGAAAAAAAAGAAGCCATTGTTCAAAAAAAATTGTAGGTGATGCTGGTGAGGGCATACAAAAAAAGATTTTGAGCCTGGACGCCGAATTGGCGTTTCTCAAGTGCGGGCGCCCACTGTACTCCACGTCACGATCAAGAGGCACGAGTATACCGGTATGGCGTGTGTACTTTGCCTGGTACCAGATTATCCGCAACTAACTGCTTGTTGTTGTACACACTCAACACACATGGCGGTATCCTTCATGGGTGCTGTGGCTGTGACATTGCGGGACCGGTATGATGACATGTACCACGTAACTAGTATGTATCACCTAGACCTACTCCGCCCACAAATCACGATCAAGATCATCTAGATCCCATATTTTCCGATATGAGACGTTGTCAAGATCCGTATCTTACAGATCCCACCTGTAAAACAGGTGCGCAAGAGCTGTGCCAAGCAGATCCCACCCAGCAGACGACATCGTAGTACTATCACAAGGCTTTCCTTCGGAGTAGTCATAGTCAGGGTGATGCAAGAAATAAGGGTTACCACGGCGGCAGCAGCAGAGGGTACGGCGATTTATTAACATCGGCGCAGGAATTTTTCGTCGGTCCATGTCACTGTTTTCGTCAGTACGTGGTGGCTGGTAGACAACTCGAGGTATTATAGTAGCAGCAGCAGCAACAACAACAACAACAGCATCAGAGCGTAACATTCTCGTATCATATATACCCTGGTAGAACTTTTTTGAGGGGTACACACATATCAGCAGTGAGAGACGAAAGAAATATATTTCTTCGAAATGTCAGTTTTGTTCAAAACCGGTGAATTAAATACCTATACGATACTGGGGGGTACACTACCGACGGATGGACATTCAGGACCGGAGAAAAGGGGGATAGTGACGATCACTTTCGAGGCTACAAGCGTCTCACGTGCATAGTCCTGCGAGTACAGCAGAGCACACGAGCGGAACGACACTTCCCTTGCTGATTGATAGGCCTGCAGGAGAAGCTAGTCTACTGCTGTGGTTTCTAAATGTACAGTACGGTGAAAAACACAATGCGCCGAAGTATCACGCAGCTTGCAAAGATGTGTATCGACCACTCAACTGGTCACACTCACAGCTGGGGTATTTGAAATAGTTTAATTGAATAAACCAATGACCTGGTAGAGTACGTACGTATACACAGCTCAAAAATCCAACACTAGGCAGAGAGAGGCGGCAGTAAACAACCTCAAAGCAGTAGTATACTGTTATCATACAGGTCCAACACAGCAGCAGCAGCAGCAGAGCAGCACAACAAACAGCAAAGTGGCACAGAGTAACTGTTACCGATACACAGCGGCAGCATAGCAGCACCACATGACTCAGCAGCAGCAGGGGAGTGCAACGTAAAATAATGTTGTAAACTGAAAACGCCAAACGCAAAGAAAGTGACAAATCATCCGTGGATCTTCAAAAGTACGTTAAAAAAATAAGAAAAATGTTTTTTATACTGTACTGGTAAAACATTCCTGGTACAAAACACCGAGTACATGACATATCACAAGAATCGAGAAACAAACAGGAGTGACAGGTGGCGCAGCAGTTATCATAGAATTACACACGCACGAAAGCAGCATAACAGAGCAGCACCAGCAGCACCAGCAGCTGGCACAGCTGAGCACGACCGTTCACCACGTGTGCTGGCCGTCGGTAAAAACGCTTCTTGTTGTGTTGTCTGGCTGTCCCCCAGTATGCGGTTTCAGAACGCAGGATGCTGTCGTTTACTTTTTTCATAATATACCGTAAACACGTTTGTAGCTGTCAAGTCCATGAAGTCACAGCTGTCACAGCAGTGGTGACAAAATGCGGGGTATCGGTGATAAATACCATAAAACACCGAATTCACACCTTGGCCAAAGTTCTGTATTATTTTTATCTGCAATCGATGTTTGCGATAAAAAAAATTAACCTAAAATTCGATCTAAAAATTCCCCCGAACGAATTTTGAAGGAAGCATTTGATCCAAAACGGCCGGGAAATTCCGATCTGAGCGAACGATTTGGACCGAATTTCTGCAAAAAATCAATCGATCTCCAACAGCCCATCCATTGGTCTACATGTACCGAGCTTTACCCCGATGCTCTCCGGGCACACCGGCAGAAAAACCGAAGGGCGCGAGGGCACAACCTACACAGCAGCACACAAACAGACACTGCTCGGTGTTGTGATTGGCAGCAGTAGACACAACCCAACCTGAGAGCACGGGGACCCGAAAAGGTAGCTGGGGAAGCATGGCGCGTAGGTGCAACCTCAGAGATAGGTGCTAGTGAGCCAGCGCTCCGGCCCGCTCTGCGCTGACCCCGTCCTTGCTGCTGCTGCTGTGATTGATGTTCTTCTCGTATTCGGTGCTGATTTTTTCAACCACCGCCGCTACACCACAACGCTGTCGCCGAAGCTTCCACCGCGACGGCCACCGCCACCGCCACCCCTGCCGCGCCTCCGCCGCCGCCGCCGCTGCTGCTGCTGCTGCTGCTGCTGCTGTTGGTGTCTCCTGCGTGTGCTTCTCAAAATCAAAACTGGCTGTCTGTTGTGCAGTTTGGTGGTGATGGTACACCTCGCCGAGCCAGGGCCAGCTGCTGTTGTGCTGTTGCCAGATGGCTGCTGATAGCATTACAGCTGTTTCGCACTTCCCCTTGCTGAGCCATCGCCACCGCCGCCTCCGCTGCCGTCGCTGCTGCTGCCGCTGCTGTTCTCACTCTCTCCTGCGCGTGTTGTTCCTAAAGTGTGCTGTGTTCGTTTTTGTGCTCAGCGATCGATGCTGTGCGTGGATTCTGTACAGGATGCAGGATGGTATTTTTGTGTTTTTGTGTTTTTTTGTGTTTTTTTCGTGGTTCTTTTATCGCAAACACAGCCAAGTGAATGCCGGAATGATTCTGGCCTTTTCAAGTCAGATGGAAGAATTTTGTTTACATGTTTTTATCGCAAACACTCGACTCTTGGTCTTGTTCTTATGCTTGTTTCTTCTTCGAGTAGGTGACCCAACTGGTCCAGGATGGGTTCGGAGGCGATGCCAAGTATCCCGAGGGGCTTCGCGTCGAGCTGTTGAAGCTTGGCGCGCTTCTGATCGAGTTCATGCACAAGGAACTCCTAGACCACCGCAAGGAGCTCATCAAGTTCGCCTGGAACAACATCAAGGTGATGAGGAATCCTTGGATTCGTCTCTGTTTCTGTTGTTGTTAGTTGTCGTGTGCTCTGTCTTTCTGGAATGGTATTGTATCCGTCCCAAGCTCCCGTCCTTTCGTGCGACTCGCCAAACACCTCACGTCGCTTCGCGCTTGGTGCCAGCAATGTCTGCCTGGTTGGTGAAAACCCGACGTGCTCGGTCCCGGCAGTGTAGGGATGCGAGGGTCTATGGTTATACGACTACGGCCGTGCATGAAATGAGTACGCTCCCCCCCACCCCCTGGCCCCCCCGTCTCAAAGGGATGCGTAGTCAATCGTCAAATGACTAAGGCAAGCAACAGATGAGTACACCCCCATCCCCCGTACGTACGCTGACCCACCTGAGGTAATCCTTGAGTAAGTCTCTGATTCTTTTCTTTTGTTTTTTGTTTTTATCGTTGTGCAGGTTGAGGACAGCGGGAAGCACTGGGCTTACGTGAACGTTTGCCGTTTCATCTGTGCGTACGACACGCCTCCCAAGATTATTCTTCAGGTGAGAGGCGTTCTTGTCGCGTGACAACAAACCCCGCCCTTGATATTTTTTTGTGTTTCGTCAGAGTATGATGGAGTGTGACTGATGGCTTGCGAACGAAAATGCGAAAAGAAACGCTCGTGATGGAAATTCGAACGTAAATGTTACTTCTTCTCAGTTGTTTATGTTTCTTGTTGTTTTGTGTCTCGTTTCTTTTCGTTTCCGTTCCGTTTCGTTTCGTTTCTTTTCGTTTTTGTTTCTGTCGTTTCGTTTCGCTTACTTTTGTTTCGTTTCGTGGTTCAGTTCGGTTCGTTTCGTATATTAGCGTTTCGTTTCGTTTCGTGTCATTTCGTGTTTCGGTTTCGTTTCGTTTCGGTTTAACTCATGGTTCGTTTCGCTTATGTTCGTTTCATATTTCGTTTGGTTTGGTTTGGTTTGGTTTTGTTTGGTTTGATTTCGTTTCATTTCTTCACTTTTTTTATTTCCTTCTGTTCCGTTTCGTTTCGAGTCCCGTTTCGGTTTCATTTTGTTTTGTTTCGTTCTTGTTCGTTTCGTTTCTGTTTTTTTTGTTTCGTGTTTCATTTCGTGTTTCTGTTTCGGGACCCCCCCCCAGGTGTACGTCCAGTTGTTGCGCTGCATCCAGCCTGAGGTGAAGGAGCTCGTGCACGCCGCCCTCGACATCCTTGTACCAGCGCTGCCTTTCCGGCTTACCACGCCGGTGGGTCTCGCTAGTTTCGATTGGGCGTGTTTTTGTTGGTTTTTATAAAAAACATATAGCTTCAGCTGCGAGTTCGTAAATAATCGTCGGGACTCGTGTTCTGGGCATTTGGGTGTTGGCTGGCGTGTGATTGGGCCTTACATGGTGTTGGTTGCTATGTAGGGTATTAGTTTTGGATTGAGTGGGCGTTGCGCAACGTGCCGTTTTTTCTGCGCACCCTTTTTGTGCGCGCTATTTTTATGCGCGTGATTCGAATACACCCACTTACTGTATGCCCGTTGTGAATGCACGCCCTTTTTTGATGGGCGTCATTCATGTGCCCGTTATTTTTAAGACTCGCCCCTTTTGGTATGCGCGTCCTGTTGTATGCGAGCCCTTTTCTATGCGGGTCGTGTGTGTGTACGTCCCTTTTCAGTACGTGCCATTTGTGTACGCGCCCCTTTCGTGTGCGCGTCATTTTTTGTGCACGTTTTTTTTGTGCGCGCCGTTTGTTTTCGCGCCGGTTTTTATGCGCGTTGTTTTGAAATGTACACCCTTGTTGTATCCACGTTATTTTGAATGCACGCCCCTTTTGTGTGCGCACCCCGTGTTGTATGCGCGTTATTTGCATGCGTGCGCGTTTTTTTTATGCGCATCCTTTTGTATACACGCGCCTTTTGCATGCGTGTCCTGACTTGTACTACGATAGAGGTACGAGCTCGGCCAGCCAAGACCCCATCGATTCAGGAGGTCGGCCATGCAGCGCCCAATTTTACGCAGTTGGACATGAAATTTTGACACGGTGTGTTGTCCATGCACCAACCGAGATGTGTCGTGCCGGGCTTTTTTTGTTTTTGTTTTTGTTTGTTCGAGAGATATGGTGACCGAAAATAAACCTAAAAAAATAGAAACACGACTGAAACTCGTAGCGCTTTTTGGCAGAAACGTTTTTCTGAATGACGGGGCTCCTTAACCCAACATCGCCGGAATTTCATTCTTGTTCCGCAACATGTTGTGTTGCTTACCTAGCGCATGGGATGTGTTCATCGAGTAGAACTTTTAGTTTTTCCCCAAATCAGTTTTTTGGAGAGGTATAGACCTCTCCACAAAATGAGGAGCCTCAGAAAAAAAAGGGTGCACCGAATACCGTACCATGCATCTCCTGTTGTATGCACGCGCCTTTGGTATGCCCATCCTTTCACACGTCGGACAGATCAGATCCCTACTCATGATCGATGTGTCTTTCAAGGCAGACGGATCCCTGGTCTACCTGATCTGCATGGCCTATAGATTCTGTTGCCGGGTGGGTGCCGGATGATCTGCATGGTCTAGCGCATGTTTCTCGGGTTCGATTTGTACTACACAGATCCTGCACAACATGGTCATAACGACAGATAATAGGATCTAGATGATCTAGATCGTGATGTGTCTGATGTTCGCATGCTGTTGTATGCGCATCCTTACGTTGTATGCGCGTCCTGCTTCGGAGAAAACAGGAGTTCATGAAGGCGATCAAGTGGACGAAGAAGATCATGTACGAGGAGGGTCACGCCCTGCCTCAGCTCATCCACATGTGGCACATCATTGTCAGGCACCCGGTCCTCTTTTACAGCTGCCGAAGCCACTTCGTCGGGCAGATGGTCAACTCTCTCAGCCGCCTGGGGTTAGCGCCGAAGTGAGTGGTCACGGGGGTGGGGTTGGGTTGGCGGGGGTGGGGTTGGCGGGGGGGTGGGGTGGGGTGGGGTGGGGTGGGGGATCGACGTCAAGAAAATAATTGCTGCGTCAAAAAAAACAATCGGGCGCTTCAAATTATCAGGGCTCGTGGGCTCGTCAAGTTGTTGCTGTTGGTTGGTCTTCTTTTTGGATGGACATGACCCTCACCACTTGTGCTATCGAGCGATGTTGATTTCTAAACACGTATGCCAACCATATTTCCCAACCATATTTATCAACCACACTCACCAACCACATTCACCAACCACATGTACCAACCATGTTCACCGACCATATTTACCAACCAAAATCACCAACCATATATTCACAATGTTTTTTTGTTCTTCTAAAAATCACAGCTGCCCCCGGAAGAGCCGACAGCTAGGAATGAGCCTCGCCGACCTCATAACCAAGTGGGAGGCCCACCGCCTCACCATGATTGTCAAACCTATGCACCAGCCATATTTATCAACCATATTCACCAACCATATTTACCAATCGTTTCTTTTTTAAAACACAGTTGCCCCCGGGAAAGCCGACAGCTGGCGGTGAGCCTCGCCGACCTCATGATCAAGTGGGAGGCCCACGGGCTCGAGCGCATCCGAGTCCGCCGCGCCGTCGCCGCTGCAGAAGCGGCCGCCGCCGCCACCGCCGCCGCTGCTACCGCTGCTACAGCTACCTCCCTGATAAAATCGGAAACCGGGGAGGCTAAGGGTACAAAGCGTCCCTTGGAGAGCGGCCAAACAGCTGGAGGCGTGCTGACAGCGGGGGTGGGGGTGGGGATAGCTGGGGGTGGGGATGGTGGGGCTGGAGGGCTGCAGGGTCGGGAGAAGATGATGAGGACGGCGGCGGGCGGGGCTGTTCCCGGCGCAGGTGCTGTGCTCGCTCGGGAAGGGTCGACCGCGGGGATTGCAACAGCAGAGGGAACGACGGATAGCTTTACGCTGAACCGGTCTTCGGTGAGCGGGCATGGCGTGGTGGTGGGGTGGTGTTGGTGGTAGTGGTGGTGCTATTGTGTTTTTGGGTTTCGTGCTGTGTTGTAAAGGCTGTTTGCTATGATCTGAAACAGCTAGTGTGCAGGTGGCTTGGGCGTCTTGCTATTCTGCTGCAGCGCCGACACAATGCCACCCCCTCTATGCTGGTCGAACCTTTGTAATGCAGGAACTCAATATGCTACTTGGTATAATGTATTTGGGTTTCGTGTATTGTAAAGACGGTTTACTATGATATGAAACCGCTATTAATAGTGTGCAGGTTAGCTTGGACGTCTTCCTAGTAGTGTTGGGTACATATGATATCGAACGTGTTTTGCCCGCCATCCTGTGGCATCCCCGCATTTTTTGCTGAAGTAGACTGATCGTTTATTTCGACGTAGTATACCGACTATCGATATGGTCACCTAATCAATTAGGTATTAGTTACACCCCTGTATATCCGCATCGATATTTTTTTTCTTTTGTCGGTATCGTACCTGGTATATGATAACATCGGCGTCCCCGATGGTCTAGTGGGTTAACCTCGTAACCACTAAGGTCAATGTCGCGGGTTCGAGCCCCCCCGAGTG
>JAYJMJ010000391.1:4901818-4914095 GCA_036873875.1 Laminaria ephemera
CAAGCGCGATGCTCTTCCCCGGAGCATCGCCGTATACTCCCGACAAGCTACGTATACGTATGAGGGCTTTGACATGCTATATGTTACAATTCATACAGAGAACTGACTTCATGTCACGTCTTTCTATAGCTTACTCATCTACGCAGAGCACTCTATAACATTAGCCCACCCTGAATAGTCATAGGTGCAGATCATACGACAATAATAATAGGATGTCAACAAAACATCCAGGAATTGGAAAGGGTATCGAAGATGCGGCTATTCGAAGCAAACGAAAACGAGGCTATAGATTCCCCCACACCTCGTGATGAGGCTAAGACGCCTCTTGCAAGAGTTACAACCTTGTGATGGAGCTCACAAACGTGGGCGCTCGAGGTCGGGTATGCACTTACGAACTACTAACAGCAATCGGGCTACGAAAACACGAAGGGAAGGCAACTGAGCGCAAGAAGAATGCTAAAGGCCGCAAGAGTGCGAAAGGGAGGGATACACGCGGAAACGCAGACAAACGGGAACACAGATCATAATGCGAAGCAATGGAAGCAGGGCCCGTAACGTGTGACCTGAAAGGCTAGCATAGAGCCTTCAGTCGAATCGCAAAACGGGACACGGGGCTACAAAGCAAGTCGCAAGTCGCAAGAACGCGGGGAAAGACAACACCGAAATGGTGGTACGGGAGGCGTAAGATACGCCGGAAAGCTGAAACGAGGGTCAACAACAGGGGACCCTGGGGCGCTTGCTGACTACAGTACCAGGAAACAGCTACGTGGTGAATCGATACGCTAAGAAAGACGAAACTGAAACGTCAACACAGACGGTGGAAGGTACGATGGGGAGCCGGAAGGAGAGTGAAAAACTTGGCACCCTGAAAGGCTAGCTTAAAACGGGAACATTTACCAGCAAACGTAGCAAGGCTATTCAACCGAAAACAAGCACGCTCAAAATTAGGTCGCCAAGAAAATGCTCGGGCAGCTCAAAGCAAGGCCGGGGGGAGTGTCTGAATTTCCAGAAAACAGGCATCATAGGGCACAGAGAAAACAAAGAAGAAGAAAGCTGTATCTAGGTACGATAGCCGGACGCGTGGGGTCGCTAGCAGCGTGGGAGTCTGAGAGGCTAGCTAGGTAAAGTAGGGAAAGCAGAAAGTATGCAAGCCGCAGTAAAGTACGATAGCCTGAAACGGGGTTCGAGAACGAGGGACCCTGAGGGGCTAGCTTAGAAGGATTACTCGCAAAACTAGGTACATAGAGCAATCGTTCGTCCCAAAGCGGGTTCGCTGAAAAACAAAATCACGAAGGGGGCTCAACAGGAAACGGCCTACATGGGCTGCGAAGCCCAAACGGGGTCGAAAACGTGGGACCCTTGGGGGCAGGTACGTCGAAAGAAACAACGACAAAGGGAGGGTCAAGAGGAAACGGCCTGTGGGCTGCAAAGCCAAGACGGAGGCCGGTATCGTGGGATCCTATGGGGCAGGTAGGCCGAAAAAGATAACAAAAAAGAAGGGCTAGGAGGAAGACCTGTTGGCGCAAAGCTAGAACGGGGTCGTTTACGGGGGACTCTTAGGCGCAGGTACAATGAAACTACAAGAAAGGGGGGTCAAGCCAAGCCGACCGGTGGGCTGGGGAGCCAGCACGGGGTCGATAACGCGGGACCTATGCGGCTATTTACGAGAAGCAAATGGTTGACAGCGTCGGACCTTAATACGATAGTGACTGCTTGGAAACGTCGCTAGCTGAGGCAGACGCGCAGCGAAGACCTTCGTGGAAAAGAAGGTATGCCAAAATGCAAGAAAGGGGCCGACAAGAGGGAATAACTCGTTCATCGCTAAAACAATGACAACGCCGGAAGCATCAATGTCTCCACCAAGCGCTTAAGGCAAGGGGAAAACGCAATGATAGAAGCCATAGTGGGGTACGATAAGACCATGGTTCATCGTTATGTACGGGAAGTAGACAGACTACACCGGCGGTGGAAAGTGGAAGCAAGACGACAAAGACGAGCACTCGTCGTGCTGTAGAAGCGTGGCGCTACCAAAGACACGAGCCACAGTTCAACGTGAAACATCGTGTTGATCGCTGAACAACAGACGGGTGATGTCTTGAGGGCGCGAAACAAAGTACCAGGTAGAAGGCATACCGCCAAGTTGAAAACACGGTCAAAGGGTATTAACTGATTGTGGGGCTCCGGGGGACTACAGTGGTGAGCCTCGAGTCGGTATCGCTGACTCTATCGATAGAAGGATGCTTTTGAGCTAGTTCGACCGAAAGCTGATACGCGCACGATCTAGGCGTTATCGAGCAAGTACGCCCAGAAATAACGGGTACAGGCTACTACGGCCAAAGGCTGAGCACAAACTGTAAGGGTCAAGAGGGAAAACACGCCCAGAACCGGAGAAGAAAAACAAATGTTACCCGTGTGGCGTGAACGCGAAGGCAGGAGGGTACACGTTCCGTCATGGAAATGGTGCAGGGAAAAGACATACCAAGAAATAATAAGACAAAGTACTACGCTTTTTCTAGCTGATACTGCAAGAAAAGCGAAAGAGGGGTCGTGAAAGCACGTGGGACCCGGGGATGCAACCGAAGAGCAAGCACATGGTGCAGACCATATATAGGCTGGCAAAGAATCAGGCGAAACTGGAACGATTTGGAGGTCTGATACCATAAGTCCGGTGGGGAGGGGTAATCAACTAACGTAGAACTCAAAAGTTGCTAGCGAGGCGCAGACACATGGCGCAAGCGAAGAAGAAAAGGCTAAACACGAATCAGGCCAAAGCATCAAGGTTTTACTAGCGGATGCTATAAGTGAGCCAAAACGTTGGGGGGGCGGGGGTCATGAACCAACATGGGACACGGGAATGCAGGCGAGGGGTCGACAACGTCGGACTCTGAAAGACGGGCGCAGAGCCAATACCGTTTGAAGCTGATAGGCAAAAACAAAATACGCGGATGCACATGAAGGCCCAGACGAGAAGGGGGAACTTGTGCAGCGCGAAAACAACGGGGAGAAAAACCAAGGCAACGTTTCCAATAAGCATCTACTACGTATGTAGAGCAGAAAAATAGAGAAAAGGCCAAGGGAATTATACCACGGCGGATGTGCAGGCTGCAAAATATGGCAATCTAAATCGGCGGAAAGAAGACAGAGACACGACCGGTTTGCGGCCTAGTTACGGACGCAGGGCCCACTAAACCGACGGCACGCAGGTTGGGGTAACATACCAACACAAAAATGCATATATGCGTGCTGACCAAAACAGGGGTAAATCGAAAACTACGGCAAAGAAGAAACACCTTGAAAATAACTGAACAACAAAATCAAAAATAAAACTCAGCGCGTGTTCAAGGCTACAGAAGACTAGTCAAAGGGGGCAGCGTGACAAGGGAGAATGCACCGGAACGCGATCATACCCTGCGAGCAAAGCTCCCGGTCTTGTGGCATTGCAGACGCGCAGATCCGTACTTGGCGTTCCTTGAAAATGTGTAGTAGGCACGCCGTAGGTTGATCTTGGTATGGCCGGGGTCGTCGAGGATCCGGATTATGTAGGGGCTTGAAGAGGCGTCAAATAAAGCGCAATGGACAGTCTTAAAAGGTTGCGTTGCAGCGCTCCACGCGGTGACGGTGTGGTGATCGAATATGTTGCAGTAGGAGCGCCGTTGACGGTAGATGGCCAAATGAAACACGATGGGTGGTCTTCAAAGGGTGAGTTACGGCGCTCTAAGCGCAAGGCAGTGACGGCGTGGTGTTTGAAGACGATGTAGTAGGGGCGCTGTTGACGGCCGATGACGAAGTTGTAATATTCCATAGTAATAGGTCGAAGAAGGTGTCGACGGCGTTCGCGGCGGTGAAGCGTTCTTGTCCCGCGGCGTGCATGTAGGCGCGGCCGTTGATGTTGTAGTAGTCCATAACAGTGGATCGGTTTAAGATGTCGGCGGTGTTCATGGTGGTGAATTGGGCTTTTTTCCGTGGCGTGGACGTCGGCAAGGTGGTTGAAACGGCCGGTGTAAAAGCCCCAAAGTAGTCGCCGATGGCGGTGACGCCGGGGCCGGCTGATAGCGGCTTGAAGAGGGTTGGCTTGCCGACGCGGTGGTTGCAGAGATCGGTGTAAATGTCCGAGTTGGTCGGCGCTGGCGGTGGCGATGACGTCGGGGCCAGTTGGGAGCGGCATGGAAAGGGTCGGCTTGCCGGCGGGGCGGCTGCCAAGGTCGTTGTGAAAAATCGAAGGTAGTCGATGGCGACGGTGCACCGGGGCTGTTTGGTGACGACAAGGAAGTGGTGCGTCACCGGTTTATTTGGCGCCAAGTGTTGCGCGACTGGCACGTAGAGCAGCTGGGAAGGGGAATTCAATGGAAGGGATCGAAAGATGGCGGGGCATAGGGGCTTGGCGCGTTGTTCGGGCGACCAGCCCGTAGCGTAATGCTCGACGCAAAAAACAAAACAAAACAACTGAAGGGCGCCAGTAGGCGGACGGTAGAATCCAAAAAGCGAATGGTGGATGGAATAGAAGGCCGTGGAGAAGATGGTGTCGAATGCGGTTTGGAACGGTCGTAATCAGGCTCGGCAGCGGGCTCGGAAAGGCGGAGCGTACGCGATGATGATGAAGTCCTTTAAGAAGATGCTGTCGAAGTCGATCTTGAGTCGATAGATTTCTGTAGAAATGGGTCGTCCTCTTGCGAGGTGGCGCTGCTTGTAGTCGCGTCAATGTTTGTTGCAGGCAGCGCAGGCTGTGCGGGTGGTGCACAGGCGTGGTCGTCGGCGGAGCTCGGTTGTGTCGGCCGCGGTGTAGCTCAGGCGAAGACGAAGCTCTGGTCGCGAAGTTAAAGTAAAGGTGAAGCCGCGAAGCTAAGGTGAAGGTGAAGCTCTGGTGGTGAAGTAATCGCACGGCGGCGGGGGGGGCGATGATCTTGGAGGCATGGCCACAGGTGCCGGTAGGAATAACCGTAATCGGTGGCGTCGGCAGAACAATGACAGCTCTGAAAGAACTAATGGTCCGACGGAAGCTGAGGAGGGGGTTAAAACGAGGCGCCCGTGGTGGATGGTGTGGAGAACGATGGCAGGCCTGAAAGCCTACCCAGGAGGAGCGCCAGTGTCCATGGCGCCTTTCCCGGAGCTGGCAAGCGATCCGGCGGCGATTTCGTCGGCCGAAATAAGCTTGAAGGTTTGGAAGCGAAGAAGGAGTCGATGGCGTCCATGTATAGCCCGTGACGGCGAAAGTCGTCGAAGTCGTCGCCGGAGAAGGGTAGTGGAATAAGGGCAGGAGGGAGGGGCGGCGAGCCCATCCAAGTCTATGCCCGGCGTGGGAGACTCGCACTGGCTAGTTCGTCTGCGAAGGGGA
Organism: Laminaria ephemera; assembly: GCA_036873875.1. Lineage (NCBI taxonomy): Eukaryota > Phaeophyceae > Laminariales > Laminariaceae > Laminaria > Laminaria ephemera. Next base: position 4,907,151 of record JAYJMJ010000391.1, read on the forward strand.
GGGGTGGAAACGTCTGATACACGTCTGGGATGGTCCGATACCCGGCTCGGAGGGATCAGAACCCTGAAACCAAAGTAACACATGCTCGGAAAGGGGAGAGGGGGGGGTGGTAGAAGTGGGCCGGAAAGTGGGGGGAACAAGCCCACCCAAGCCGATATCCGGCTTGATAGGTTCACAGCCAGAACAAAAACCTAAACTCAGAATATGGGAGAAGCGGGATTGTAGTGGCGGGCCCGGAAGAAATAGGAACGATCCCCCCCAAGCCGATACCCGGCTCGAAGGGCTCGCTTCCGGAAAAACACAACCACCGGCTGAGGTGGTATAAACCTACAGGGATACCGGGGTAGGGAATGGCGGTAGTGGCGTCACAAATGGGCCTTCAGGAGCAGAAAGTGGGTTCGGAACGGTGGTATAGGAGAGGTACATGCTCGATGCTTGCCGGCAGCGGAACTGTGGTCCTACAATGAGTCGTGTCGCAGGAACACAAAACATCCAGTGAAGGGTAGAAATGGAGCGCCGGATTGGCGCATCAAAAGTCCGGTAAGGAAGAGCTGAAGTGCTGGGTCGGAAGGTATCGGTGGTGTCTTAAATGGACCCGTGAAGGAGAGCTGAAAAGCTGGGTGGGAAGATATCGGTGGTGGCCTTAAGGGTCGGTAGTCGTGGAAGGGGCGGCACTATCTCTCGTGTGTCGATAGTCGACTCAATCAAATATTCCTACAGGTAGCAGTTGTTGTCTCCGGATTGTTGGTGTCGCCGAGGGAGCGGTTGCTATTTCCCAAGCCGAGGTAGGTGGCGAAATAGGCGGTGGGGGTTTTTTGTTTTCGCAAAGGGAGCGGCTATTTTGCCGGAGTTGTTGCCATCGCGATAGGGTACGGGAGGGTCGGTAGGCGATGTCTTCGGCGAGGACGGCGGAAACCGTAGCAAGGTGGAGAGGCGTGAACACAGGGGCGACGGTGGGTGTCTGCTAAAAGGGGCCTGCAAGGGTCGGGGCGGCAGGGTAGGGGATAGGGGAGAAGCTCTGTCGGTAGCGGCTCTAAAGAAGTCCGCAAGGATCGGGATAGGTAAGGGGAACGGGAACGAGCTCCAGCGTTTGTCTGCCTCGAAGCCGATGTCCCAGGTGAGGTACGAGCGTCGGTGGCATCATGTTGTTGAAGCCTGACGCAGGTTGTCCCAAGACGATTTGTTCCGCAGAGTCCGAACAAGCCGCGATGAGCGACCAAGTTGCGGTATCGCCCATAGTCTCGGTCTTCTGCGATATTGAAACTGCCCTCGTCAGCCACAGGAATGTTGTCGTGGAGGGCGTGGACGATCGGGATGGCCGGGGGGGGAGGGGAGTCCAAGGAATGGTGGCCAAGGGAGGACAAAGGCACTTAGACTAGTGGTGAAGAGGAAGTTCCAAGGAGGTCGCCCGGATCGAGGTCGGTAGATCCGGAAAGTGGGATGGTCTGACGCCCGTCTGGGTCGTGGTGGTAGAGGGAGAGTTCACCGAGGGTTGGTCGGGGGTGCTGGTGAGGAAGCATGGTATACGAGCGTCGCTCGAAGCGCATCTAGCTGTCCCGCCCTCGGAGAATAGGGTGCTGCATAGTTCCCGGAGGAACTATGCAAACCCACACGGCGAGGGCGGCTGTTGGGGTGGGAACGCCGGAGCCCGTACGCAGGAATTGGACGCTGAATCGGATGGAAGAGGAAGTAGTGGGGGGGGCTGCAGTGCCGAAACCGCACCATGAACGGGGGGCCGCGTGTCGTACGCATGTGCTTGTTGCGGCTCCGCAAGCCTTCAGTTTTTCCACCGCGTAAGCGGTGATGAATGACTGGGGCGAGGGGTACCACTGTGAACAGATCGATGAGGAGTCCCAAAAGAAGTGGAAGTCGTTGGGACCCGGGTTCGTGTCTTGGGTCGGCTGGCCTGTGCTATTGGGCAGTGGTACGGGACGGTAGTTGCTAGGGCTGCCGCCATGTGGCGTCAGCGGGGAGAAAGCCTGGTCCAAAAGACCGGCACGTACCCCCGGTTTCGCGGGGGAGTTGGTGGGCGTTGCCGAGGTTCCTGGAGGGTCCGCGCGGGGGCGCGTGTGCTGTGCGCGGATACCCTGGGGGGCCCTGTTTGCGTCGCTTGCTGTCGACGGCAAAGAAGGGCAGTAATCGCGAGGAAGGCGCATCGCCTGCGGTCCGAATCCTGATCTGTGAAGGGATGACGGCGCAGGGTGCTCTATGCGGGTCCTGTTCCACGAAGGTTGCGAATCATCCGCCGTCCGGGCGGGACCCACCCTTGGGCCAAGGGGGAGCTGTGAAATTAGCACATTGGTAGGCGTCTCGCCTCTGTTGGTGGAGTTCAGGGTACCCGGTATGGTTATGCCGCTACACTGGCGCACGTCCTGTGACGGGCGCGAGTAGAGTGCGACAGTTGGCCCGGCTGGTGATGCAGTAGTGTTGTGCGGGGGGCCGGAACCGCTGGCTGTCGTTGACACTACTGACAGAGTAGCAATAGCAGGAGGGAGTTCGGCGATGCTCGGCAGAGCGCAGCGTTGCTCATCGTGGGGAGACGTCGAATTGAGCGTCCTTGCGCGGCTCGACGTCTTGGCCTCCTCCCGCCCACACCTCAAGGCACGCGCTTGGGCAAGATTATCAGGGCTTGATCAAGCGGTTGGTGTTGAGAGCGGGTGAGGGCGGGGGACGGAAATTGTTGGGGGGGGCAGGGGGGTGCAGGTGATCCTGATGACGGCGGCTGATTCTGGATCCCGGAAAAAGGCTATGTCGTTGGCGTGCCGTATCAGCGAATGTGTCGTCGACGGCGATGCGCAACTCGCTATCAGCCGGCCACGCTATCGCTGCTGTGGCTGTGGTCGTCATCGTAGCTGATATCCTAGAAACAACGACTAGAACGGCGCCGGGATCCGAAACCAAATTACCACGGCGGTAACTCACGCGTTCCCGCAATTGCCGGAAAACAAAATCAACGACCAACTCTGGAAGCACTACGGGCGTAGTTCTTCCGGCGATTCTTCATTCAATGGAGAGCGGGTTGCGTGGCTCAGGAAAAGGTGGTTGGGAAGGTGGCAGTGCTGCAGGGGTGGTTCTCGTCGCAGATTGTGTCCCTGGTCTCAGTCTGAAGCGGTCGCGACCGTCGTCGCGGCCACTGCAGGTGCGGTACTTATGGGAGATAGACGCAGGTGCCAGGGGCGTCGCTATTCGGAGGGGTCGCGACCGTCGTCGCGGCCACCACGGTTGCGATGGCGTCTGCATGGTTGGGTGACTTCGCTGTCGCTGCTGCTGCTGCTGCTGCTGCTGTCACTCTCGGAGGAGCCGACGACGTCAAATGTAAAGGTATCCCGTGCCGGGACGCAGGGTGCCGGTGCTGGGTAGGTCGCCCTCCTCCATGGTTCAAGGCAACTCACGTATCCTCCATTATTCGTTCATGGCTCAAACCATCACACAAGACCAGATCTCGTACAAGTACTAGAACAAAGTGATCCCAAGCGCGATGTTCTTCACCGGAGCATCGCCGTATACTCCCGACAAGCTACGTATACGTGTGAGGGCTTTGACATGCCATCTGTTACAATTCATACAGAGAACTGACTTCATGTCACGTTGTTCTATAGCTTACTCATCTACGTAGAACACTCTATAACATAGTGTATAACCTATGAGTTGGAATAAAACACAAGTACACACGAAGGGATATGTCCGACGTGGTAAGGTACGTCAAGTACTGGTAGCTTCCGGATAGCAAACTCAAGGATATCAGGATATCGCCAGACGGCATATACAAGATGCACCAAACGGTATATACGAGATACAGCTGTAACTGCATTGAGCTCTTCTCTTGCGATATGTTGTGTTTACTATTATATGTTATTATTGCAGACTACTGCAAGTAAGCAACAAAAAATATCTGCGCGGCAGTAGTGGTTAAGTAGACACAGCAAATAATATACGTGACCGCTTTTGTTTCCCCACAAAGAAACACAGGGCGGAAGCACCGAGTCGGAAGCAAGAAGAATGGCGACCATAAAGCCAGGTACGAGGCGCGAAAGAGACGGGCCTTGCGCTCACTGGAGCGCTGCGGCGTATCGTATCATACTTCTGCCCGAGACGCTCACAGTTAGCCGTCTATCCACAAAAGAGCGCTGCGGCCTATTGTACTTCTGTCTGAGACTTTCAGCCAGCTGTAAACACATGTTCGGAATGTTGCTTTGCTGTTGTAGCGAAGACCTGCGGCACAGTTTCATGCGCATCGGTGACATGCGCTAAACTCCAATAATTGGTACATATTGCTTGGTTCCTGCCTGCGGTTCTACACTTCGCAGCGCAAAGGGGAAAATAAACGGATGCGCAATTTATCGCAATCTCTGTATACACTACCAGGTATAGGGCACCCACCGTCATAAGAAACATAACTACTGACCCAGGCTGGGTTTCTTGTTTCGGAGAGGGTGCGTTCTACACTAACTTCAGTACATTGGTGCCCGAAATTCTTCTTTTCCTGCAGATCTCAGTCTGGATTTCGTATTGCCCTGTTTCTTATTGGGTGCCCTGTGCTGTACATCACCAGATAGTTCATATCACCACTGCATGCCACACCGATAATATGTGTATCGGCGCGGACACGCGACTACAGAACCTAATGGTGCTGGTAGAGGCTTTTCTTTGCTTCGAAGGCAAGGGAAGGAGGAGGCTTTGTTTGGAATCCACGGGCAGGGGGCGTGGTGTCGTCGAGCTAATGCTACGTAGGGTGTGACTTTGTCATCTCGGTGGGTGTACCGGACGCCGTTCGGGCAGCACACACCACAGGAAGGTGGTTGGGAATTTGCTACTTTCGTTACACTGCACGCTGTCCCACTCTGGGTGTAAGTGTAATGACAAGTCCGGTATTTATACGAGTAAACCAACGGTCCTCACATTTCCATCCAGAGTGGCACATGCTTTGGAATTATAGCATTCTATTCTACGAGATAAAATTGATAAAACTTGAGGCCGGATCTTCCGATGGCTATACCTCAGATTTAGTGTGGTATAGCGCCCCTGGATAGACAGCGATCTAGATAATCGCGAGCAACAGCATCGACGGCATACACCTGGCTTGATCGTGGTCGTATGCCACGGAGCTTTTGCGGACGAAGGAACGTCAATAGCGGTGCTACTGTTCCTGTACCTCATACGTTTCATATTTCGTTGAGGCGATATGTTGAATCCAAATGATGGCCGCTCCGCCAATGGGGCGGAGCAGCCGGTTTTAATCCCTAGTACTCTACTACTACAGTATTTGCTACTGCTATAGTCACCACAACTCGCTTTGCTGTATCCTGCTACATTACTCAAGTAGCACCACTTTGTTTGGATAGCGTAGCTGTAAAATCATGTGGGTATCATCCAATGCACATACACAGATGGTCTCAGAGCCACCACTCCAAAATCAGTGTTAGGATCCAGGACGTAGGGTAAAGATATGGGATAAAAGGGTTTCACATGCCCTTGAAGGCATGTGTGTGTAGGAAAAAACGGGATGATGCAATTGCTTGACGCAATTGCTAGGATTTCTTCAAAAATTAACCCCATACTGCTAAGAATTGCACCGACGCTCCTGGAGATAAAGAAAATGGATTGTGTGTGGAGTCATTTTGGCAGTAGCAGTAGTTAAACCCCACTCGTACTGTTCCCGGCCTTCGGCCGCATGATTTCTTAATTTTATAACTGAAGCATCAATTATTGGTATTGTTATTGATTATGCCAGCCTTCGATAAAACGGGGGGGGGGGAAGGACGAATACGTACTATATACTACATTGATTGCATGGTACGTATGAAAAACCCACCCTTTGCTGTTTATCTCTGTCATTCTGAGTTTCGTTCTAGAATAAGCAGCGTCTGATTTTCTCTATAGAAATTTCTTGCTTCACCGTGGCACTACCGCCGTCGTGACGGGGGTGCCGCTTATTCCCTAGTTATATCTATCTATCTACTAATTATATATACTGTAGTTCGTCTGATGCTCACTTTCTAACTCAAAAATAGAGTAAAACTTTGATGCCCAACTGTTTAATAGCAAATTGGAGTTAAGATTTCGGTACTCGAAAAAATATTTTGTGCAAAAAAAATATTTTGTGCAAAAAACATATTTTGTGCACAAAAATATTTTGTTCTCCCAGGCATTCGGACAGCCCCTGTTCTCCTCACGTCTGTCTGCGTGTCCTACACTGTGTTTCACATCGCAACTTGACACAATACAACGCTCGGAGCAGCGCAAGCCCTAAGATGTCTCTTTCTCCAAGAAACGTCTTGCAACACAGGCTTGTATTACACGAACAATCGTCGGAATTCCTGCGTATCTTTGTCCGAGCCTGTTGGTATTTTTGGGCAAAAATGTTTTTTTCTCCCGCACATATTCGAACAGCACCTGTTCTCCACACGTTTGCCCACATGTTCGACATCTTGTTCCACGTCGCAAGTTGGCACAATACAACGATCGGAGCAGCGCAAATCTTAAGGGATCTCTTTCGCCAGGAAACGTTTCGCAACACAGGCCTACTGTATTCATACGAGCAATCGTCGGGGTTGCTGCGTATATCTTTGTCCGAGTATCCTATCGGCTTTATATATTCCGTCCTTTTTCCACGGGTATCCCAGATTTTCCCATCGCCTATCTGTTACACTACTATTTCGTGAGTTGTCTGTTACTCTGCCTCCAGTGTTGAGCTTATACGTGGAGCTCAGAGTCTTTCCCACTGCTGCTACTGTTGTAGCATATGATACCACGCATACATGCATGAGCACAGCAGAACGAGTACGAGTACGTATGATTTCGGGATTTCTTCGCATCTTCTGCTTTTGACTTCCAATTTTTTTCGCGGTGTCCTGGATTTGTCCATCGGCTATTTTTATAAAAAAATTAAAAATACACTACAGCTGTGAGATCGAGGATTTCGTCGAAACTCATCTTTGCAAGCTG
>JAYJMJ010000391.1:4968474-4988339 GCA_036873875.1 Laminaria ephemera
CTGCCTGGTCGGTGAAAACCCGACGTGCTCCGTCCCGGCATTATAGGGATGCGAGGGTCAATGGTCATATGACTACGACTATGCATGAAATGAGAACCTCCCCCCCCCCTAACCACCCCCCCTCCCCCGCCAACCGCCCCCTCAATCCCCAACCGCCGTCACCATCACCACCACTGTCAGAGTGTGATTGAAACGGCGGAATCTCTTAACGCACCTCGGCCATGACCTTAAAGTCTTCCTGCGCCACGCCGTCGGCGAGGCGGCTGACCCCGCTCCAAGTGTCAGGGGAAAACCGACCCACAATCCCGAAGTCGATGAACGCCACCCGCCCGTCCTCCAGGACGAGGAGGTTTCCCGCGTGAACGTCCTGCGAGGCCGCAGCCGGGGCCGGTCGGTCGGTTTTGCAGTTTAGTTGCGTGATTTTGCGGCGACGTGAACTTTGTTTTGCTGCCGCAAAAAATCATCCAGCTCTATTTCCAAGTAGTTTTTCCTCCAAAGGTGGGCGTAGTCGCGTTAAGCCAAGTGTCGTCGACATAAAAAGAGAGCACTAATGTTTTCTCATACGACGCATGCTACGATCGAGGTGCACCATTTATTTTCTGAGGCTCCTCACTTGAGGAGCTCTTAACCTCACCCCAAAAACTTGGTTTGAGTAAACTAAAAGTTCAACCCGATGACCAAACCCATGGCCTAGGTATAAAAAGTATTTCATATTGCAAGACAAGAATGACATTCCGACGAATTTGGGTTAAGTTAAGGAGCCCCGTTTTCCAGAAAATATTTTTTGACAAAAGTGCTACCTCTGTCGTAGCGCGCGTCAAGAGCTTTTTTTCTTTGTTCCGGCCGATTGTTTAACAGAGAGCCAAACAATAATCGCATTTTGCTGCTGCAAAACGTATCCAACTCTATTTCCAAGTAGTTTGCCCCCAAAACGTGGGTGCAATTGTGCAGAGAGGGGTTAAGCCAACTATCGTCGACATAAAAAATAGAGAAAAACACAATCGTAGTTTTAGTTTTCTTTCTACAGGACGGTTTTTAAAAAAAGAGGGAAAAACAAAATCGCAATTTTTCTTTTTTCAAGCCGATTGTTAAAATTTAGTGCAAAATACAATCGTACCGCCCGATCTCTCTCACCGCGTGGAAGAACTCGCAGTTCATGACCGACAGCGTCCAGGTGTTGAGGGCGGAGACGAGGGTAGCCTCGGGGTTGTCGGAAAGCTTGCGGATGCCCTCCAGGTCAGTCAAAGGGACTCCGTACAGTCGCTCCTGCAGAGGGAACGCAAGGAGTATCATAGGTACGCAAGAAAAAGCAAGGAATCAATCGATCAAGCAGGCCGGCAGGCCGGCAGGCCGGCAGGCAGGCAGGCAGGCAGGCAGGCAGGCAGGCAGGCAGGCAGGCAGGCAGGCAGGCAGGCAGGCACACCAATTAATTATTGCAAGGCTACACGGACCCCAAACGACGACGCTTCTTGACAAAACAAGGAAATATACGGCCTCGATCGCTTTGCTCGGTCGGCTTCGTAACTCACCTAATTAAGGGTCGGTACTTTGCTCTAACGTGCGGAAGGGTCGGTACTTTGCTCTAACGTGTTCGAGTGCACAAAGCAATCGACGTCCCCTTTCAGATATTACGGCGGAGGGGATCTCAGTGAATACACATTTATTTTGACGATATCCTTGAGAGAAAAGCGTTGTGGGCATTACCGCCCGGTACCTGTTGGAATATAGGCAGTCGTTTGGATTTGGTCATTGGCGTCAAACCCGCCCGGTGCGGTAACCAAACGTGTCCTACTACCGTTGAGTCGCTAACCTCAATTTGATTTTGTGTTCTGCAGGGCTAATGTCGAAGGTACAAGTACAAGAGCAACTCCACCCCCACACTACCACCTACCAGTGATGATCCCCTCCTAACAGAAAACTATATATGTATCAGGAATCGCAGGGAATGTCCCTAATAGAGGGTAGCTAGTCTCGTTTAACAGCGCGGCGCACACACCACAGTTTCATCGGGAGAGACGTCTATACCTGGGAATCTGCAAGAGCTGATGACACATGCTACTAATCGTACGGTAAAGGTGCCCCGTTTTGTTTTCTCGGGCTCCTCACTTGAGGAGCTCTAACCCTCACCCAAAAACCGATTTTGAGAAGATTGAAAGTGCAACCCGATGAACGAACATATGGCCTAGGTATACAAAACAAATCACAGTGCAAAAGAAGAATGAAATTACGACGAATTTGGGTTAAGGAGCCCCGTCGTTCAGAAACAAAAAAAAACGAAAAGTGGTACCTCTATCGTAGCACGCGTCTGACTTGGAATGCAACACTTCGTTGGGTACCACCTGGTCAGACACTTGCTAGGATAAGGGCAGCACGTTATGCGCCATAATGGTTCTGGCTGACAAACGAGGAACCACCCAATATCGTTACAAGACCGTTTTGTTTTTGCAAAATATTATAGATATACCTAAAATAGGCCATGGGGTGGTTCATTTCGGTTGCACTTTCATTGTTTATCAAATGACGACCATGCTTAATGGTAAAGGTGTACCTTTTTTTTTTCCGAGGCTCCTCACTCGAGGAGCTCTATACCTCTCCCAAAAACTGTTTTGGGGAAAGATAAACGTTCAATCCACTGAACAATCGATCCCATGGCGACACATGCTACGATTAAGGTGCACCATTTCTTTTCTGAGGCTCTTCACTTGAGGAGCTTCATACCTCACCCAAAAAATGGTTTCGAGTAAACTGAAAGCGCAACCTGCTGACCAAACTCATGGCCTAAGTATAACAAATATTCACATCGCAAAACAAAAATGACCTTCCGACGATTTTGGGTTTAAGGAGCCCCGTCATTCAGAACATACTGTAGTGTAGCCAAAACGTGCTACCTCTATAGTAGCGCGCGTCAAAAGTCAGTTTTGGGTGAACTATAGACCTCCCCCAGAAATAACCTCGCAAACATTTAGGTGTCCCCCTACCGTACTATAGTGTGCGTTACCGGTTATGGCCAAGCGCACTATTAATAGTAGGCGGCAAGAAGGTTCTACACAGCCTACACTTACACTTTTTTACAGTGTATTTGTGCACCTGCTCCAAACTCCCAACTTTTACCACAAGTCTCACCGATATTGGTCTCTCTAATGTGGCCTTCGCCACTACGGTCGTCTTTGCTTTATCCCGTACGCTCTCTCTACAACTCCTATTTTCATGCTCCACGGTCATGTGGCCTGTGCAACTACTGCGGCTGTTTTGTTTTATCCCGAACTCTCACCCCATGTCTTATATTTATCCTTCACGCTGATGTGGCCTGTGCAACTACTGCGGTCGTTTTGTTTTATCCCCAACACTCACCATATTTCCGTCAGGAATGGACATGCTGGAGCAAACGGTGGGCACGCTGGGTCTTGTCGAGACGTGTGTTCTTATCGTCTACGGACAGAGACAGACCGCGCCGTTAAGAAAGTTTGAAGCGGTGAGGATACGATAGGGGTAGCACTTTTTGGTTGAAACAATTCCAACCGACGCCAACCGACGGGGCTTCTCAACTGAGAAACCACCCAAATTCGTTGGGGTACCATTTGTGTTACTATATCGTTGGATTTACACCTAGGCAATGGCATTGTTCATCGGATTGCGCTATCATTTTTCTCAAAGACAGTGATTTGGGTGGAGCAGAGAGCTCTCCGAAAGAGGAGGCGCAGAACAAATTCGTTGGGGTGCCATTTGTGTTACTGTATCGTTGGATATACACCTAGGCAATGGGATTGTTCATCGGATTGCGCTATCATTTTTCTCAAGGACAGTGTTTTGGGTGGAGCAGAGAGCTCCCCGAAAGAGGAGGCTCAGAACCTCCAGGTGCTACCCTCACCGCAGCATGCGTCATCGTACGTAGAAGGTGTCACATATTTGGGACACACCATACCGGGGCCATATCACGTGCTACGATAGCAAGGGTAGCACCAAAAACTTGGGAGGCTCCTCACCTGAGGAGCTGTATCCCACCCAACAGCGGACCTCGAGAAAAACGCAAACTCGGTTCGGTACACCGTCTCATGGACTAGCACCTACCATGGTACTAGGGATTGGAGCTGGGCCGACCCTTCCTCCCCAAGAGCGGAGGGGCCAAACCTTGGGGCGAGGAGATCAACGGGTTATCATGCAGCACATCCCATATACGTAGTTGGCGATAGTCCTATCATAGCTATATGGGGGAATATTGTATGCGTCCCGGAGGCTAAAGGTTTAAACCGAAATTTATCTGTGGATCTTGTGGGCAGTTGGCGGATGAATGTAGTCCACAAAATATAAGGTATAGTAGTCGCTAGGAACTCGCGGGGTAGAATATTAGTAATCGTCGTAAATTTGTCTGCGTTGGTGGATGATGGACGGTTGTTGTACAGGCCTAAGCAGCAGTCAGCAGAAGTAGCTAGCAAGGTAGCAGCCAGCAGCAGCAGCAGCAGCCAGCAGCAGCCAGGCAGAAGCAGACAGCAGCAGGCAGCAGAAGGCAGTAAAGCCAGCAGAAGCCAGTAGCAGCTAGCGGCAGCAGCAGCAGCAGCAGCTCGGTGCGTGTGTATCGGCCGCTGCTGCTGTTGTGCAGTCTTAAAAACCTGGCGGACACGAAAGCCCAACTGGATTTTGGTATTAAGCCATCTAATATTTTGGGACAATTTTTGGTTTTTGGTTGTGCATGCGGACAACTTAGGGTCACATGAACCCATGACTGACCGTCCCCGCCATGGTCTATCGGTCGTCCGTACAAGGGCCATGGCAGATGGTGACGACAAATCCAAGCATATAACGTTGTCTCTGTTGCTCGAGGTGCCCTAGATCGCTGTCAAGCAAAGTGAGCTATAAAACACCGAATCCAAGGTAAAGCCATCGCAAGATCCAGCCTCAACTCAGTTTTGTTTCAAGGTTTTACAGAGTGAGATGATTATACCACAACCGCTGTAATAGTAAAGGCCACACTGGATCCCACGTACCGGGCATATCGTTTAGCTCCTCAGTCGAGAACTCCGCCAGTAAGAAATGGTAACAATACCTCAAAATTTCCACCTTTACAGCAGCATGGCATTGTTTGCTGAGTTTGACGAGCTGCCAGAATGCGCCGCAGTAGAAATGATTGTACACACAATGTTACCGATGTTTGGACCAAAGTTATGGTAGTTTGGAAGGGGTGGGGGGGGTATCTTTTAGCATCTTAGGGGCTCTCGCACCAGTATCCACCCTATTCATTTGCGAGTCACAATATTTTGTGTTTGGTTTTTTCCCAATAGGCACATCTTTTGAGGTATATGTTCCGCTCGAGTTTCTGAGCGAGGTACGGGGCCGTTCGCGTCAGTGGCCAAATCCCGGTAGTAAATACCTGGTGGGTAGTAAAAATGGGGCTACCCTCCCTACGATGCCTGGGGTCTTTCAGCAACAAAACGACTGGCCTGGGATTACGCCGCTTCTTGTTGTGTTGGTTGGAAGCATCATCGAAAACGGCTCTTCATAAAACACAACAACGCTCGTGAGTTGTGTGGCGTGCTACGTGGGCTTTCGACGCTTCCCACCATGGGGACAGTTTTATTATAAAGACGCATGCTATGGTAGAGGTGAATGATATCATTTGTTTTCTGAGGCTCCTCACCTGAGGAGCTCTACACCTCACCCAAAAACTGATTTCGACAAAATTACAAGTGCTTCCCGATGAACAACGGCAAGGACTACGCGTACCACGAAACACATTTAAAAAAGAATGAACGAAAATCCGAAGATTTTGACGAAAATCCGACGATTTTGGGTTAAGGAGCACGGTCATTCAGAAAACGTCAGTCAAAAAGTGCTACCTCTATGGTAGCACAAGTGTTTTACCCATATTTGTGTTTACTAACGGGGCTTTTCAAATACGGGATTACTAGAGGTGTACGTCGGCACGGCTTAAGTCACCAACCACTATGGGAGAACATAGTAATCAGAACCAACTATGGTTAGTAAAATTTGGGGAATATCTAGGTTTTGTATTTATCGAGGTCCTGATTACTGTGGTCCCCCGAAATGGTTGATAGTCGGACTAATAGATAGTCGCTTCCCGGAAGTGGCGACTGTCTGACTTATTTGGTTTCCACTCGTTTGGGAAAGATTGTTCAATGCGGAATGTACTTTTTCTTTTTGGGCGGGCCTCAATCGGCCGGGTGGAGCTGATTAGGCTCGCGTTGCTCGCCTGACATACGTCGGCAAGTCGGCTGGTCATCAGCTAGCTTCACCAGTGGACTTACCGACGAAAACCAATTGTTTCGCCTGCTGGACCTGCCGATTACTTATTACTCGTGAAATCCAGCCGCCTGACAGGTGTAGGGATTACCCGACACCGTTGGACTTTCGTTCTTTTTTTTGCAACATTTTCCGTTACATTCCCAAGCCATGGGATTGTTCAGTGGGTATCATTTTCGTTTTATTCTCTAGTCTGTGTGGAGGTCATCGAGTGAGGAGCGTCATAACGTTACGCGAGCCCTCACCGTATCATGCGTCTGGCATACACTGTTGGAGTATTACAGCTGTTACTGGCACGTCGCATGCCCGTGTAGCCAGAGTCCGGAGACGAGTGTTTCACACGAGTTTAACGCATCTTGTGTCCGACGCGTGCTACGCTAGAGGTAGCACGTTTTGCCGGAAACGTTTTGTGAATGGGGCTCCTTATCACCAAATCGTCGGAACTTCAATAATGGTTTGGAAACCTGTTTCGTTTTGTCCCTAGGCCACGGGGGTGCTCACTGGGGAGCACTTCGAATTTTCTCCAAATCAGTTTTAGGGTGAGATATTAAGCTCCTCAGGCGAGGAACCTCAGAAATATATGGTGCACCTCTACCGTAGCGTGCGTCGTCCGGGCGTATTGTGTATGCGCGGTTTCATGCCTAATCTAGCTGCGTAGCGTACTCGTCTGATCCCAAGATCCACGTTTTTGAACAGTTGCAGTAATGGCCATTCTTCCGACGAAGGCAAACTCCCTGTTGCATAATTTAACGGTCTGAACTCGATGACGGAGTATTGCGTATTGTGGCAATCAGTCATCAATACCACGATGAAGTTAGAACTTTAAAGGTAGAACTTTTTGGCTGAAACGGTTTTTGAATGGCGGGGTTCCTTAACCCAAAATCATCGGAATTTCATTCTATTTTTTGCTATATTTTCGGTGTATACCTAGGCCATGGGATTCTTCGTTCGTCGAGTAGCACTTTTATTTCCCCCCCCCCAAAAAAAACAGTTTTTGGGAGATGTATAGAGCTCCTCAAGTGAGGAGCCTGGGAAAACAATGGTTCACCTCTGCCGTACTATAAATAGTATGAGTCACGTAACCAAGAGTACGGTAGGGGAGTCACGTTTGTCCCATTTAAAGCACGCGCGAGTGGCTACCGTGTTTGCGTGCTGTCTTACAGCTTCGATACCTTTCGGGTTCACGATGTACATGGCCGCCATGGAATTGTCTGTTACGCTGCGCCAACAAAATTGTTTGACTTCACATTTTGAGTCAGGTACAGAGCTATTCGCGTGACTGTCAAAAGTCGGTAGTGAAAATGACAGTGTAACATCTCCCATACGGTAGCCTCGTCTCAAATACATGTTGTCATACAACATTTCCCTTCGGAGGTGTGTTTCAATAATAACGAGGGCGACGCAAGAAATATGGCCCAAATCAACCTGACTGGATACTCGTGTATTTATGATATATCTTTTGTATGTTTGGTTCGTGTAAGAAACGGTATACATTATAGCGCTGAGGACCTGTCATAATAATGGAGTGGTTACACAGAAAACAGAAACTGTGAGTGGAAGAGCCGGCGGAAGCAAATAAAGCACCAAGATAGCACAACACACTTAGTTCCTGTTATAGGTAGACCACAGCAGCAGCAGCAGCGAAGCAGCAGCGCCGAAAACGTAAAAAGCTACGAGTAAAACACTCAATATGTGTTCACCGTTGGAGCGGGAACGTACTCCTATAGTTATCATATCATACAGCTACGTACGTACAACATAAAAAGAAGCAGCATGCCTAGAGCAGAAACAGCAGTCAGTCATGAAACGAAAAAAAAAAGAGGCACAAAAAAAAGAGGTGACTCTTGTATCGTGTACGGACAAGCAGTTTGACAAATAATACAAACTCACACATATAATAGGTAGGTACTGTACGAGGTAGGCAGCGTACGAGTCCATAGGGCTAGTTGAATAGTACCACTGCTCTCTATAATGCCGGTAGAATCGCTTGACACCCCTGCAACTCTCTATAGAAACTATGCATGGCAACCCTATTCCAATAGTGCTGGTGTCCTAAATAGTGCCGGTATATTGGGCTGGCACATACAGGCACTGTTGAGAGCCCCATGTAGATAGACTACGAGTATACAGAGTAGTACACGGCTAAACACAGTACAGCAAATATAAAAACACACAGACACCGCATCGGAGCAGCCGTCAGTCACGGACACACTCGTACAGCAGCAGAGCAGTAACAGCAGCAGCAGCAAGGCAGGCGGAGCAGAGCAGAGCATGATCTTTCCTGCTTCAGCCGTGTTCTTGTCTCCCTGTGATGCTGTCTTGCGTTGTCTAATGTCGAGTTGTTTTGATTGAAGGTATGTATACGTGAGCTGTCATTGCTGATCAAGTACGGGCCATCCATGGTGCCGGTTGAATATTGCCGATGCTCTCCATAAAGCCGGTAAAATCGCTTGGCACGATTGCAACTCTCAATGATAGCAACTATGTATGGCAACCCTATTCCAATAGCACGGGTGTCCTACTTAGTGCCGGTATATTGGGCTGGCGCATACCGGCACTATTGGGAGCCCCATGCAGATCGAATTCTACAGTACTGGTAAACACATAATCAAAAACAATCAAATACGCGCTCACCACAGTAAAGCAGCAGGCAGCTACAGACACATTCTTACAGCAGCAGAGCAGCAGTAGCAGCAGCAGCAACGTCAGGCAGAGCAAGAGCAGGACGTGTCCCCCAACCGCCGTGTTCTGGTATTCCTATGGCGCTGTGGCGCTGCCAGTGTCGAGCTCTGCTTGAAGGTATGCATGTCATACGTTTGCTGTCATTCATTGCTGACAAAGAGTACGGGCTATACAAGTACAGTGCCGTGCGTACGTCACCTCAGCTGCTGACGCTGGAAGCCCGCCTGCTGCGGACTAGTCGTGCTGTGCATCGTGCATCGTCGCCTGCTGTCAGCCACTGGCGCTAGAGAGCCAGCCTGCTTGGGCTAGTCCTAGCGACCACTCCAGACGTAAAATTGGTTGTATTTATTGTCATATGTTTTCATATTGTCACGTTGTCATATTGCCAACAACACATCAATTGTTGTCAAGCAGATGCCGGCGCGTTCTGTCGTTATATGTATCACCTTCTCCAAACCACACAATGTAGTGCGATAGGAGTAGCACATTTTGGCTCCATTGTCTATATCTGGCAAAGTTCTCCAACCGAGGAACTACCAAATGCGGTTGGAATGACATTTGCATTTTGCAACAATACTCGTAACGTACTTAGGCCATGGGCTTGTTCATTGGGGTTTTCAACGTTTCTCAGCATCGGGTTTGGGTGAGGTGTTGAGCTCAGCAAGTGACGAGCCTCTCAGAAATAATGGTGCCACCCCTGACGTAGCATGTATAAGCATTGATAATATTCGCTCGTAAGTACTTGAGGTGCATCGTACGTGAGGAAAGGGTTGTTTCGGCGGTGCGTGATTCATCCTGTGTTATGAGGAGGCGTACAACTCCGTTTGAAACTTTAACTGGCTTGGTGTGGGGGCACTCACACCTCTAACGTAGCCGGCTCAAGCAACGGATCAGGACGCAAGCTGCGACAGGGAGAGGTAGCACGTTCTGCATACATTATTTCGGACATGCTTTAACTGATGAGCTCTCCAATATCGTTCGAAAACCAATTGTGTGCTAATCATGATATCTAGGCCATGGGATTGTTCATGGTGTTGTGCTTTCAATGTTGTTCAAGGTTGTTGGTTGGGTGAGTCACAGATCTACTGAAGTGAAGAGGCTTCGAGATATGTAGTGTCCTTCTACCGTACCATGCATCTCATTATAAGGGATGCTCTACACTTTCGTTCAATTAGGCTACGGTATTAGAGTAACATACCCCCATTTTCTCCTTTGAGATACGCTGTTTGCGTTACTCGAATCCTGACTTAACAATACTTTGTTGGAGCAGCGTAACCAAACATTCTATGGCTGTGCATATCGGGAAAGCGAAACGTACGGAGAAACAGGGTAGCCACTCTCGCGAGTGTCTCTAAGCCGCAGAAATAAAGGCCCTCAAAATGACCCCCCTTCCGTTCGTGGCTACGGTTGGGGGGTCAGTGTTTGGGATTGTTTTAGCAGTGGCTCGGTGTCACTCGCGCGAGTGATCCCCCTACTCTTTTGCGGTCTTAAGCGGTCGTGCTTCATTTTGTTTGCGATATGAAACCGCCATGAAATGGTTAGCTACGCCGCGCAAAGCAAATCGCCTGATGCCATTTTTTCATTGAGGTACAGAGTCACTCGGGCGAGTGGATCAACCCCAGCAGTGAAATAGAGGGTACCCTCACGACTATAGCCATGGTCTACCGTAGCCTTCGTCTGGTAAAACTAGTTATCCCGGCTGCAAGCTTCGACTTATCTAAACTACCCCGCCCCACTCAACTCTCCCGTGCAGGGGATTTTCTTTCTCTTGGCGCGGTTTGAACTCGGAGGATACATGCCAGTGTTTTTTTCGTGGTGTCGCATCACCTACGGCAGTGGGACGACAAGCGCGGACCGTGGAGACAACGTGAAAACCGTAACACGGGACGCTCTTCACAACCTCGTGTACCCACGCTCGGCACCAGGCTCCAGAATGAGGTGTGTCAAAGACGAAATATTACTATGATACGATAGGGAGAGCACTTGTTTGGGGAAAATATTTCTGACCGCTGACTGACAGGGCGTTTGAACTGAGGAACTACTTAATAATAGTATCGTTGGCATCCCGTTTGTGTTTTCAAACATGTTCCGTTATATACACAGGTCATGGGCTTCCTCATCGCTGTAAGTGTGCCAATATTGTCGAAGTCAATTTTTCTGTGAGGTATAGCGCTCCTCAAGTGAGGGATCTCCGAAACTGTTACGTGGACCGTTACCGCGGCATGCATCATCTGTTGATTCATGCTTACTCCCAAACCCTGGACGAGAAGTAGGTTCAGGAGTTCCACCGGAAATAGGATATGTAGTAGCGGGATATTGGGATGTCGGGATTTACATGATGAACATTGTGCTCCCGAGCCTACCCTGAGTTCTATCGCATGCGGAACATGTAGACGCGCTACTATATGTCAATATACAATGGAATGCCTATCATATTTACTTCATGGAGCTTCCAAGCCTATGCGCTCCACTGAACAAATCCTGAGTGCGTAAGTCTCTCGAATGAGGCGTGTCGCAGTGGGTATCACTTGTGAAACACCAGTACAGTGGGGGTTTCCCTATAAGGTCGCTTGAGTAGTGCCTGTTAACGGTATAAAGCCGTTGAAATCGCTTGGCACGATTAGAACCCGCTATGCTAGTACCAGTATCGATACCATACCCAATATCGGAACCATACCCACTAGTGCCGGTGTCCGGAATACTACCGGTAGTGTTGGCTGGAACACCCCGGCACTATTGGGGGACCGGCCCGGCCGTATGCCTAGACGCGTGCTGACGTGAAGGTGCAGCTATTGTGTCTTGAGATTCCTCCCGTGAGGAGCTTTCTATGTACCCCAACCAAAGATGACTTGGGAGAAAAAAGCACGATTAACCGGACTAAAAATACCATGTCCAAAGCGCAGAACGAAACATGTTGTGAACATACAAATGATATCCCATCGATTTTGGGTAGTTCCTCGATTGAGGAGCCTCGTCAAACTGGAAAAAAAAAGGCCAAACAACGATTTACCCCCATCATAGCACGCGTCTTTAGGTCAACACTTGTCAACACTTGTCAATACTTGTCAACACTTGTCAACACTTGTCAGCACTTGTCAATACTGGTCAGCACTTGTCAACACTTGCATAGTCGAGAACTACGAAGGTCTGCGCTACGTACTCTCGTGATGGCCATGTTGTGATTTTTCTGCTGCGCCAGACCCCGCTTCGCGCGCTCTTGCTGTCTAACGTGTGTTGGAGGCGTACCCATGTGTGGGTATATAGGCCTGCGTAATTCACTCCAGAAACATCTCTACAAAACGACATCGGCCACGGTATGGGGGGTGGGGGGCCAAGTTTTGGCAAAATTTGTTTCCGAATGACGGGGCTCTACGCTCGACATCGTCAGAGAGCCGTTCTTGTTTTTAATCATCATTCATGGCGTACCTAGGCCACGGGATGGTCCATCGGGTTAAGGCCACATGTGTTCTCAAAGGTGGTGTTTGGGTCAGGTACAGAGCTCCTCAAGTGAGGAGACTGAGATAGACTAGTTGCAGCGCTAACGTATGTATGATGTGTCCACATGCTACTAATAGTACTATTAGTACGGTAAAGGTGCACCATTTCGTTTCCGAGGCTCCTCACTTGAGGAGCTCTAACCTCACCCAAAAGCTCGATTTCGAGTGAACTAAAAGTGCAACCCGATGACCAAACCCATGGCGTAGGTGTAAACAATATTCACATTGCAAAACGAGAATGACATTCCAACGATTTTGGGTTAAGGAGCCCCGCCATTCACAAAAGAAAGTTATCCAAACGTGCTACCTCTATCGTGGCGCGCGTCGCAAGCACATTCAATCAGGGTCAGCCGACTGGTTGCATGAGCTTCAAGCTCGGCTGAGCCGGCGAAAGAACGGCACCCCAAGGGAAAGTTGGTGTTGACGTCCAGTCAGTGGAGGCTTGATAAGATAGGGATAGTACTTTCTATCAACCCCTTTTCTGAACGAGGGGCCTCTTCAACCCAACATCTTTGGAAAAACATTTTTGTGTAAGTATATATCCTGTTTTATACTTAAGACTGCTGTGTGATTGTTCATCGGGTTGCGCTGTCATTTCTTTCTGAAGGTTAGGCCTTTGGCCGAGGTATAGCGGACGCGTGCTTCGATACGAACAGCACTTTCTGGCGAAATAATTTGTGACTGACGTGGCTCCTCAAACGAGGGACTACCCGATGCCGTTGGTTGTTACAATCAGGCAATGGGATTGCTAGGTTAGTTTGCACCTTCTTCTGCTTTCAGAATCATATTTTGGGTTCAGAAAATAATTTCTCAAAATGAGAAATCTCAGAAACGTACGGTGAACTGCTACCGTGGCACGCGCGAGAGCCCTTCATGTCATGTTTCACCCGTGCTGCGGTAGAGGGGGTAGGGGTACCCCCATTTCGGCTACCGAATTTCGGCCACTCATAAACCGACTAAACCGCCTGGAGATCGCACAGAGCTGACGTATTTGGTACCTTGAATACACTGCATTTCGTTGGTTTGGCTTCACAAACCAATGCATACATACATTTTGAAACAGAAAAACACAAAAACAGTAGCCACTCGCGCGAGTGGCCCTGAGCCCCTGAAAAACGAGGTCCTAAACGTGACCACCCTACCGCAGCCTTGGTCGTTTGGAGTCTTAAGAAAGTTATTACCCCTCCCATCGTGGCAGCCGTCGGCCGTGTCGGGGTGTCGGGGTGTCGGGGGAGTGGCGGTGGGGTTAGGAGAAATAACGAGAGAGAAACGCATGCTACGCCAGAGGTGCCCTATATTTATGAGGCTCCTCACTTGAGGAGCTCTGCGCCTCTCCCAAAAACTGATCTTGGGGAAAAAATAAATGCGCTACCCGGTGAACAATCCCACGGCCTAGGTATACAACGAAAACTATTTTTAAAAAAAAAATTCCGACAAATTTTGGTTAAGGAGCCCCGTTATCCAGAAAATGTTTCGGCCTGAACGTGCCACCTCTATCGTAGCACACGTCGACGTAGTCCATCGATCCATCGATCACACCTCAAGACCCTTTGAAATTCGACGTTTCTCCACGAGTATAACGTGGAACATAAACCGATAGTTGGTGAAATAGAACCGGGATTGTGACGGTTCTTGTGGAGTTCAGCCGCACTATGTATTACTACATGAAACCACCACAAACGGATAGCATGTTTTGAAAACAGTGCTCATCGTATCATGTAGAAGCTCAAGCCACTGCTGTACCGTACTCACCATGTCACTATAATATAATATCGCCAGAACGCGTACTCCGGCAGGGGTACCAGTTTTTGGCCAAACCACTTCTGACTGCTGGGCCTCCTCAAGAAAGAAACCATCCTATGTCGTTGGGATACCGTTTGCGTTTTAGAGTAGTACAGGTGACAAACACAAGCCCTTGGGATCAAGCGTTGGGTTGCATTTTGATCTTTGCTCGGATTCATCAGCGTTTTGGGTGAGGTAGAAAGCTCCTCAAGCGAGGAGCCCCAGAAAAAAATGGCGCTACCCCTGTTGTACAGTGCGTCTGATATCACTGTGGCTATGACTATGACTGTGACTACGACTACGATCATGTCCACGACAGCCCACGGATAGGCTATTGACTGCTACGCAGCACAAAAGTTGTATACCAACGTAGCTATCTGCCGTAACCCGCAGCTATAACCAGTGTGAGTTTTAAGAGATATTCTCCTAGGAGACGCGTTCTACGGTCGAGGTGCAACTATTGTTTCTGAGGCTCCTCGCTTGAGGGGCTCTATACATCAGCCAAAAACTGACCTTGAGCAAATCTGAAGTACAACCCAGTGAACAATCCCATGGTCTAGTTAAATAACGGATATAATTGTAAAACATGGATATGTCATTCTAACGGAATGGGGTTGAGCAGCCGCGTCACGCAGAAGTGCTTTGGTCAGAAGTTTTTACCTCTATCGTCTAACGGGTCATCAGTGTGTGCCGCCACCTTATTTCTAGGCGTTCGTACTGATGTCACGCTTACCGGCGCATGCTTCCGTTTTTCATTTTTGTTTTGACAGGCGCGATTTTGCTGCTTTAGCATGGGCGGGTGTGCTCGTCGGCGGCCTTCCTGTCCTGCTGGTCATACCGCTCCGTCTTAAATGGGGTTCCGACGGCGACACGCCGGGCTTCGTGACCCTCATACCAGCTACAATTGGCGTTATCGCCGTCGTCGAGGCCTTAGTGGGCTGGGTGTACTTAGAGACAAACCGGTCCTCTTACGTTGTGACTGTGTTTTACATAAACTCCAAGGTGATATCTCTAATTCTTCTGGGTTTCGGTTACGATCGACTGTTAGGCGGGTCGCAATGGGACGGAAAATTTCCGACCGGGTTGTTGTTGGCCTTTTTGCAAGTAATTAAGATTTGTTCGGCAGTAGTGGCTGTGGGGGGATATCTTCAGGGTAAACCAGACGAAGACATGCCAAAATGTGAGGCTATGTGCCGATCATGCCACGCCTAGTAGGATACCAGTCCGGAGCAGTTTAAGATGTCAATTATAGATGTACCCTTTTCGTATAGTAACAGAGAGGGACGATATACAGTGGGGGCCTCCCGACAGTACCGGTTGAATAGTGCCACTGCTCTCTATAGTGCCAGTGAAATTGCTTAGCCGGACTTGAAATCTCCTATAAGAAACTCTATTCCCAATAGTACCAGCGCCCTTAATTGTGCCGGTGTATTGGGCTGGCACATACCGGCACTATTGAGAGGCCCACACTGAACCAAAAAGTTATGGTACAGCGGACGTTCGGGATGCAGGTGGCCGGGGCGGAGGCTCCATTCGCAAAAATTCCGCCTGTCCGTACGTGTTTCAAAGTTAGGCCACGTAGATAGTTTTTTGCTTATATTTTTTGTCTTATTTAATTTTACTCACACTATTTCTTTTATTTTCTGGGCACGTTTTTTCCCACGGTATACAACACATTCAAACACGATTTTCGCGCGGCGTGAACCCGGACGCCCTACTTTCTACGCGCGTGGCAGCGCGACAGCAGTCTCCTTACCTGCTTCGCGCGTGTGGCGTAAAGGCAGTCTTCTCCCTTGAACATTCCCGTCGAATTTGATGATGTCGATTTGATGCCTCTGAGTCGGGGCCTATCTTTTCATAAGAGAAAAGGATCCGCACTTGACATTGTTGAGATACTTTCTTGAACTTCTTGAAAGAAGGTGACGTCGTTGCTTGGTTCAAGTTGATGCGTATTATCAAAGCACAATGTGAAGTGTAAAGAATGGTTGTGATAAAACATGTAGTCTTTGGTAAGGCGCTTAGTTGACCAAAGGTGGAAACTAAAGAGAATATTAGAGAAATGGAATGGAAGAAGGTGAAGGAGTGGTGAAGGTAGGCCTCAAGACAGCCTGCTCAACTCGGGAAGAAGCACACGCCACGGCTAGGTGTACTCTACGGGCTGTCGAACCGGCCGATCGACCGAACTTCCGCAATAACCCCTTCTAACTTCTCAACTGCGTGTGAAGCCGAGTTTTGTAGCTATTTGGCACCACAGACTTCAACTGTGAGTGGAACATCATTGTGTTACCCTTAACCTTGTCCACCACGTATGGGTTTGGTCCTTGCTTAATCTAGACTAGAGGGACAAGGACTGTTGTGCACAGTGTACAGTATTGAGTGCACTCCTGTATCACCGTAAACAACACATTGTCCACATTTTCAATCTTTCTTGGGTGGATCTATGTACTCCCCCGGACTCATGTATTGTTTTCCCAACATGCCAACGTGTTGGTTAGCCTGGCGCAGCCTGGATTATTCACCCTACCTGAAGCTACGAGATCAATGCTACGGAAGAGGGACCACCTTTACAGCTAGCTACCCCAGTGGCTACCCCATTGTTTTGCAACTTCAAGCTTTTGTGTTATTCGGTTTCGCGACATGCACCGCCGTCATGAATGTTTTCCTTACGCTGCGTCAACAAAAGAGTTTCGGGTCCGTGTTTGAGCGAGGTACAGATTCACCCGCGCGAGTGGCCTACACTGGGTAGTGAAAATGGGGGTATAATAGTATAATACCGTAGCCTTCATCACCACCAGTACCCAGCCCTGGAAGTAGATAAAAAGAGGCTTGAAATAACAGTCTCCTGTGATGTTTGTCTAGCTACGATGAGTTGGATTTGCTTCACAGGGGAAACCAATTAACACCTCCGTGTTGAAATTGGCGTCAAATTTGAAGATATACGGTCTGATGGCGCAAATTTCGAACAAACGGTCGGAAAAAAACTTGCAACGTTGTCTTCATAGGATGCCGGTTAGGGACGATAAGCCATATCTTCATTTCTATTGAGCCTTGCGGCGTTTTAGACAATAGCAGTGTCACTTGTGTGAGGCTCGCCTCAGGTGCACATTAAGGCACAACATCGGCGATAAGACGTGTTTTACGGCTCATGCACTCAGAAACTTCTAGGAATTAGAGTGGGACATTTATTTGTTGCAGAATCAAGCATTTTATTTTCCTTGATGGCGATTATCGTGTCCCACCATTACACGTTTAGACGGGAACTCTCAATTCGTACATCGTACAATAAACAGGAGGGGAAAAGGGCGTTGTTTATGAACTGCGATTTTGACCCTCAAGAAGATATAATTCCTGTTCCCTGTTTATGGGTTTGCCGGTCTATAACAACGGTGTTCTTTGTTTACATTGAAAACGCCATTGAAGACTCGTCAATGCATGAAATAGCCCCTAAGGCACCCCTTGATTGGAAGAGCGCGTTAAGGCATTGTTGGAGGCGAGCGACAAAGGATAGGGTCTACTTCAAATGGCCACTGCAAACATTGCGGCGCGATTCCAAGCACATCGAGCTTCGTGATTGACCAACGTTAATCAAAAATGGTTTCCCAGAAAACGGGTGGGTGCTTTTTTTCCTGGTGCTAACTTGTACTAAGGGGAGGGGAGTCGCTGACCTATAATCTTGTTCATGAGGACATACACATCCCGTAGCACGGCGCGATCGGAGTATCACACACGGCTTGCAAAGATGGGTTTCTACGAAATCCTCGATCTCAAGCTGTAGTTAGCGTATTGTTTTTTATAAAAATTAAGTAATTGGGATTCTTCGATTGGTCAATGCCAAAGTATATATTATACTGGTACACCTGATATCTCGTACCAGGTACCTGATATCTGATATGTTACATTTTATGATTCTGTTATTTTTCCTTGCCTTGGTTAATTCCTCTCAAACTAAGTTGTAGGTACTACTGTGGCGGGTGCGTCTTCCGTCCGCCTTTTGTCAAGAAGTGTCCCAGTGGGGACGAAGGGTTGTCGGTGTTCGGAAGCGTTCCCTTGCTGGTTCATGGTGTCTCATTCATCTCTCTGTTGGCTCGCTGCTTCGACGCAAGGCAAGAATACTATGGAACAGAGCTAGTAATATAACTGAGACCGTGTGGACCGTGTGGAATGTCCGGCTTGCAGCATCGCCGTCACTTACATTCTCGCCCAACTATCATGATAGCCTAGACGTGACATACTACCAGGTATATAGCTATTAAGGTTACCTATATATTTTTCGTTTTGCTCATCCCATCTACTATGTTCGCACTTGTTCTTTCTCCTTCTCCCTCCCTAGTCGTAACTCAGATCCGGGGTCACTTAGCAGGCTTTTCTCCCCCCTCCCCACTACGGTACGCGTCTTCGTTTTTATCGCGAGAATAATTCAGCACTTTCTTCCCTCGTCGACTCGCGTAGAGTTGTGCTTACCCACGCTATGAAGCGCTCTCGGCAGTTGGTGCAGCCCAGTTGGTGTCTCAGAAAAAACAATCTCCAGACCGAGATTCGAACCCCTGACTCCAACCTTAGCAGTCTTCGAGGGTAACCACTTGACTACCGAGGCGACCGGCTATGGTTTCACCTAGACCATGACATGGTTTTACATGTTGCATCAAATCCATAGCTTACCCATCTACGTAGAGCACTTTATAACACTTTGCGTTCCTTTTTATCTCTTTACAATTTTTCATTAGTTTTTTCTTGTTGTCTTGATCTTCATTATGTTTATTGTTTCTCTTTCACTCCTGGTTTGCTTTCTTGTGCATTGTCCGCCCTCATTCAGCAGGCTTTGCATTTCATGGCCAAACGGTTAACCTTACTTCTGTATGTACGTGCTATTATATTTGTACTACTACTGTGCTTTCGAATTATGTCAATTTATTGTTTACCCCCCCTCGCTCGAAGAGGGGGGGACTGGAGTGGGACCCCTCAGGGCTGACCCAGCCCCGTTCCAGCATCCGTACACACGCAAGCCAATTACCACTCCATCCGGCATAAACTCTGTATACTTCGGCCTCCCATCCGGCGAAGAAACCTCATTAAATTCACCAGCCATTCTCTCCTGGTAGTTTATACTGTACTTCCACTTGCCCCACCAAACAACGAGGATGTACATACGTCGCACCACGGCACCTGTCAAGTATGTTCTCGTCCTGCATTCTGTATGCAGGCACGGTCCCCACATAGAGCTATAACAACATGACACTCGCCAACAACGGACGTAACCTTCCCCGTACACTGGATGCTTTCTGACTCTAAAAAACGTTTGGACTGTGCCCGTTCGAGTTCTCGTTACACCTCCGTTTGATCTCCGCGCGCGACCCTGGCACCGCTCGGCCTCTGGTCGCACTGATCGCAGCCTGTAACGCCTCCCTCGATCACGCTTTCGTTACACCTCTTTTTGATCTCCGCGAACGACCCCCGGCACCACTCGGCCTCTGATCGTACTTATCGCAGCCTGCAACGCCTCCCTCGACCAAGCTCGTGCGGCATCATGCACGGGTCGACCTATATATTTTTACAAAAAAATTAAAAATACACAACAATAGCTGTGAGATCTAGGATTTCGTCGAAACTCATCTTTGCAAGCTGTGTGTGATACTCCGATCGCGCGTGTTA
>JAYJMJ010000391.1:4991006-5016375 GCA_036873875.1 Laminaria ephemera
AACCCGTAACACGCGCGATCGGAGTATCACACACAGCTTGCAAAGACGAGTTTCGACGAAATCCTAGATCTCACAGCGGTTGTGTATTTTTAATTTTTTATAAAAAAGGACGGAATGCCGTTCTTTTTTTTCAATCTGAATTTTTTGTATACCCACTAAGCCATGGGTTTGTTCGTCGGGTTGCACGTTCAGTTTAATCAAAGTCCGTTTTGCGGGTGAGGTTCAGAGCTCCTCAAGTGAGGAGCCGCAGAAAAAAACTGATGCAACTCCATCGTAGTACGTGTCAGGTACCCAATATCGTTGGAATACCAAAAGGTCTTACAGCGGGGCACCCAATGTAAAAGCCGCTCGGGACGGGCCAGTGTTGCAGCTCCTATCTCCGTGCCACTCTTGTCTCGGTTTGGGTGTAATTTACGTTTTAGTAAAGGCGTAACAAGATGTGACAAGCCGATCGATCGCTCTTAAATCCGTTTTTTTATCATAGTGTGGACGCTCTTAAATGGGGTACCCTCCTGTCCCCCGAGCGTATCACGCGTCGTCTAGAGAACACCAGCCCACTGCCTTCACGGTGGTTCCATTGCCCATGATGTGCCCAAGCGGGTGAAAACGAAAAACGATAGACATAACATCGAGATGTAAAAATGGGGCGCGCGAAAACAAAATTTTCTCCCCAGCGCACAGAATTTTCAGCGATAATAACTGTTTTCCGTTAAAAAAAAAAATCGCGGGGGTGCGCATTTACGAGCGTATGTCATCACACCTGAGCGATAGAGGCTGAGGCTAGCGGAACGGTGTTGATGGACGAGTACACTTCCGTTACGCGCTTGCCCAGGTCCTTTTCGATGATCGGTCGCATCGTGCCTAAAGAAGAGGCAACGGCAGGAGTGCGAGCGAGGAAGGCGCGCGCGGGGCGGGGGAGGGGGGGGGCGTACTCATTTGTTGCTCGCCTTCGTCATTTGACCATTGACCACGCACTCCCTTCGAGACGGAACATGCAGGGGGGGGGGGGGGAGGAAACGGTGCCCGAACGCGGCTGTGGCGGGGCCATAAAACTGACGGTGGAGGCAAGGCTAAAACAAAACTCGTCATCCTGTCTTCCTTCAAAAGGGATAGGCATATAGGGTTGATAGAACGAGCTCGGTCGACGTACTATTACGAAGTTTGCAAAGCTGAGTCTCGACCTTTTTGGTCGAGGTTGCAGGTGGTGTATTAGTCGTCCTTTGCCATAATACAAGAAATCGTCCCTACGGTAGACACTCTGTGGCATGCAGCGCCCAATGAAATATACAGAAAAGGGTTGCGTCGCTAACGGACACGCGCCCAACACAAACAAGGCGGAGAGACTGTCAGTTTCCGGCAATCATGAAGCGGAAAATTGGAGATTGAAGGGCGCCAAACACGGGAGAACGTAAATTAACACTAAACGACTAAAAAACACATTGGGGGCTTCAGAGGGATCACAGGTAGAAACAACTGACGATTAAGGGGGCGACCACACGAAGGAGCCCAGGCTGCTGGGGTAGGGGATAGGGGATGTATCCGAACTGCAACGTGAGGAGCTGTGCGACACGCGTGCAGCATGGTGATACTCGTATTACTGCATGATGTTCCTACTATAGACAATTGATAAGATCGACAGATCGATTGCCGTTTTGTTGGTCCCTATACATGGGTCCCAAAAGGATCAACACTGCACCTGCACCCATGTTGAGGAGATAAACTAAGTAGAATTAAAGTTGGATAATTAATGCAGTGAAATAATAAAATGGCTACTGATAACGCGTACAGCAAACATGGCCGTAGCGCGGAGGGAGAAGGAATGACCGCTAGGTGACCGCCGATCTGAGGTACGAAAGGGGGGGGGGCAGATAGTTAGGGCAAAGACAATCGATGAGGTGGAAAAAATAAATAAAATAAAAAGAAGCAAACGTGGACTACGTACGGCATCCAGCTTTAACACTTACTCCACGGAAGACTTTCGGTCTGGTCCAAACACTTCTGGAACTCCGTGACATAGTCGGCCGGGAACAGGGTGGGGCTGCTCGCGACGAACTGCCCTACCTGCCAAAGGAGGAGAGGCGGCGGAAATAACAGCAGATCGAAAAAACAGGCAAAAAAAACATTTACAAATCTGAGTATCGACAACTCAATCGGCCGGGCATACAGCTGACGTACATCTGGTAGGGAATAATATTCTAACATACCGCAGAAGAACTGAGGGGTTTCTTGGCTATAAATCTCATTTCGTCGAAAAGAGCCCGGCATTGCCGTGGCAAGCGACGCCGGTAGCCCGGACCGAAATACGCAGAAATACGTAAGGAGTCATGAAAAATACACGGGTGGCGCACGAACCCATCGACACAAAGTGCACGCGACGTGCCACCCTGTAGAACACACGACGCGCGACGCAACCCGCCGCACGGATGAAGACGCGTCCTTGAACCCGTTGTCGGCCGCGTGCATCAACGTTATGTCCGCCAAAAACCACAACATCAGTGCAGAAAAAAAAGAACTACCCCAGAGTCGCAACGTCAGCGCTTTTGTACAGAATAAACACGGCTTGCAAATATGCAGTTCGACGAAAGTCTTGATTCTCACGCCCGCTGTGTCTTTTTAATTTACTAAACCCTCCTCGCACAATGTCAGACAAATTAAAAAAAGCCGTGATAGAGCCGCACTACGTTCCCACTACAGAATAAAAATTAAAATTGCTCTGCACGGTACCTTGATGTACGTGGCGCCCATCCTCTCGCACAGCTTCCTCAGCACCGAAGGCGGGCTGCTTCGAAGCGTCTCCACCGGCCCAGTGCCATCTCGCACACCCCCGAACACGTTCAAGGCCACGTCGAACGCGGTGGTAGCTGTCGCCCTGTCGAGGGCACCGCGGAAACGTGCACCGTTAGGTTAGGGTTAGGCCAGGTTGTGTGTGCTGCATGCGCTGGGAAGGGGATGGGGGGGGGATTTTCGAAAATAAAATTGAAATTGGCATTATCCGCCCGGCAGAGCAAGCGACACCCTCGCGCATGCAGAAAAAACAAACAAACTCGCAGGCTGCTTTCTATCACCGCTTTGTGTTGGTCGGTGGAGGGTGTGATTGACCCCCCTCCCCCCCCGCTGCCTGGTCGGTGAGAACCCGACGTGCTCCGTCCTGGCCTTGCAGGGATGCGAGGGTCTATGGTCTTAAGACTACGGCCATGCATGATATGATGACTACACCCCCCCCCCTTGACATGCTTCGCCCCGGCATTGTAGGGATGCGAGGGTCTATGGTCATACGGCTACGGCTATGCATGAAATTAGTACACCCCCCCCCCCCCCCTGCACCCACCCTTACACTGAAAACCTCCGTCGTCGTCACACACCTGGCTGCTTGCGTAGACCGAATCGCACCCGTTCTCACGCCCGTGTCGGTGATGACGTCCACAGCCATCGACAAGAAGTCCCTGCCGTCTTCTGTCAAACCAACAACGAACAAAGGGTACAGGCGGGCGGTTGTTGTTGTTTTTGTGGCTGTATGACATTAATCAGTTTTACTCTCCAGCTCCACTCGCCGGAGGTTTAGGCTCGGCCGTCTACTTCACGCTCGGCCGTCTACGTTACGCTCGGCTGTCTACACATCAACCGGAATACTGAACAAAACTATGATATAAAAGCCCAGAGCGAGGCAGCGCTTTGCCTGACAACAAGTATGACAACTGACAACTCGTGCCCAACAAGTTCAACAACTTCACGTATTATGTATACACGGTAAACTAATGTAGCGGCTATGTACGAGTAGCGGCTATGAGTAGGATGCGGAACTTCGCGGCTTGGGGCAGGATGGGCACGGTCTCAAAGCCGAGACAAGAGTAGCGCTGCTCGACGCTTCTCCTACGTTTATCCCAAGGACCTTTTGGGGACCCTGGGGTATTGCGACCAAAGCGGCGAGAAAATAGGTCTCATCAGCCGTCTAGGAAGAGTGTGCAGCAGTACGAGCACCATCATACTACGCGCGTGTAGTACAGCTCCTTGCGCTGCAGTTCGGACGCTTCCCCTGTGTACCATAGCAGCCCGGGCTGCTTCGTGCGACCGATGCTGCAATCGTCAGTTTTTTTCGATATTTTCCCTCTCTCTGAAGCCCGTCTTCTTTCATAGAGAGAGTTCGAAAGTACCCTCTTGACTCTCGTCTGTCGTGACGTAGAGTTATATGCAACGCGTGTGTGCGATGTGCGAGTGCTATACTGCAAACTGCAAGCACAGCTGCTATGCTGCAGCTGCTGCTGCACGCCTATCGTAGACTACGAGTACACGCTATTATTAGCTACTGTAGTACGAGCACACGCACACGCACGTGCACGTTGTAACAGATGAATGACACTGGAAAGAGGTGGGTGGTAATAGAAAACAAAAGACGGAAATATAAGGACCATTTTATGTTTATATTAACAATAAAAAGACCCTTATTTATATACACAAGACGGAAAAATATGTTGCATACCAGGTATCATACAGCTGATGTATTGCATGTCTCCCTCTCTCCGAGCTTCAACTCGCCTGCGATCTCTCTCGGCGTCCTCTTCTTCTCCTCCTCTCGCGACCTTTGTCCGCCCTTCGATCGCGTGCTGGAGCTCATAATTGTCGTCGTCTGGCGAGCTGTCCTGGTCCTGACGGCAGTACGAGTGCTCAGCGCAACGCCAAACCGAGGCACCGTAGCTGTCGAGGAGACGAAGCCATCAACAGCATCCGCCAGAAACAAGCACACAAAAGCAACAGCGCAGCAGTGCACGCGTCGCTGCGCGTACGCTTTCATCGCGCCAGAAGTGGTGCCCCACACAGTGAGAGAACACACCCTCCTACGCACGTCCTCCCCTGTGCCCTGTGTACCGAGCTGTCTGCTGCTGCTCCTCGATGAGGCAGTCGCTGAGCGAGTACCCGAATGTTATTGCGCCGCATTTTCCCTGTGTCCCAACGCCGCACGCCCCTCCAGGACTTTCGTAACCCCCCAGAAGCCGAGCTACGGCGTGTCATCTTCTTCTGCTACTGCTTCTGCTGTGTTGCCTCTCGACGATGATGGCTTACCTCTCCTTAATCGCTGTTCTCCTGGTGGGCACTCCTCCCGTAGCCGATGCCTTCACCATGTCCGTAAGGCCTACTGCCGTCTCTGGAAGCGGGGTACAAAGGAAGGACTTCTTGAAGCAAATCGCAGGAGCAACCACGGCCGCCGTAGCTGGGGTAGCTTACTCCCCCTTGGCATCGGTCGCGGCTTCCAGTAAGTGCAACACAAATTGTCGGTTGACAAGTACCGTTCGTATGCCCTATCTGTCGGTCTGACCTGGAGCCCTGCGTTGCGTGCGTTGCGTTGCGTTGCCTTGCGTTGCCTTGCATGGGGCGTTGATCATGTGATGCGTTGACTCAGTCGGCGCGAGAAAAATTGCGCCGCTCCTTTTTTATCTGATGTTCAGTATGGCAGACAGATCAGGGGCAGACAGGGATCATGTTGTTTCTGCCAATGTGGCAGCACAGCAGTATTTTAATAGCTGCAGCAGCACACACAGCACCAAGCTAGCTAACCAGATCGCACGCTGTGCAAGTAGCACATGCATGTACTGCTTGCTGTAGTTTGGAGGAGGGGTGCCGGCTGGATGTAAACGTAGGCACAGACGGCGCGAGAAAAATTGCGCCGCGCCTCTTGTGTCGGATTTCCAGTATGGAACAGGGACAGGTAGGGATCCAGTACCAGCCAGGTCCACATGGTATCTGAAAACACAAAACACAGCACACAGCACCATACGACAGCACCATAGCTTACAGCACCATAGCTCACAGCACCGTAGAACCATATACACGCTTTTCATGTGCAAGTAGCACATGGTGCTGTACGAGTAGTTTGGAGGAGCGGCACCGGCTGGACGTAAGCGCAGGCATAGGCGGCGCGAGAAAGAGTGCGCTG
Organism: Laminaria ephemera; assembly: GCA_036873875.1. NCBI lineage: Eukaryota > Phaeophyceae > Laminariales > Laminariaceae > Laminaria > Laminaria ephemera. The sequence goes on from JAYJMJ010000391.1 coordinate 4,996,936, forward strand.
CGCCTTTTCTGTCTGTTGTCCAATATGATGTGATCAGGGACGGGGATCATGTTTCATGTTTGTGACAATCTGGCAACACAGCAAGCACACAGCACACGTTTCCATCTTATGTGCAAGCAGCACGCGTACTGCTACTGCAGTCTGGAAGAGAGGCGCCGGCTGGACGTAAGCGTGGGTATACACGACTGGCGCCAGGAGTTGAGGGGAGCAGGAGCGTGCAAAATTCGGATCAGGGCCCGTTTTCCCAATTGCTATCGAAGGATCACTTTTTCGAGCACCAGTCGTAGCTCTGCAACAAAGAGCACTGCACCGGGTGCTACCGATATGACCATGTTTCATTCTCACTGGTCAAGTCACCGGTCACTTACTAACACTCACTTTTCTCCTGCTGTCCTCGCGTTTCTGCTCTCTGCACTCCGCACTCTGCAATCCGCAATCTGCAATCTGCACTCTGCACTCTGCGCTCTTCTCTCTGCGCCTACCTGGTACCTGGTACCTGGTATGTAATTTACAGCACCGACAGTCGGAAGCATGGCACCCGACTTCACGCTCCCGAGCAACACCGGGAAGGACATCAGCTTGAAGGACTTGCTCAAGAAGGCCAAGCACACCGTGCTCTACTTCTACCCAGGTGATCACATACCTCGAGCATCGCAGCCTGTTTCTTCACCCCCTTTAGAGTTTCGGAGTTTAAACCCACGTTTCGGAGACAAAATACTTGGAATTAGAGTTGACACTTGTTGCAGCATAATAGTGCTCCTTCTTGACCCCCTTTGAAATGTCAAACTAAAAACCCACCTTTCAGAGACAATCCACTTGGAATTAGAGTTGACACGCAGCCTCGTTCTTGACACCCTGCAGAATTTCGAACTAAAATCGCACGTTTCGGAGACAATCCACTTGGAATTTGAGTTGCAACTTGTTGCAGTATAGTACTAAAAGGTGAAAGGTTAGGGTTACTACTCGCAAAACAGACAGACCGATTTTTCGCTCGTCTGTGTGAATACGAGTCTAATTTTTGCCACAAAGGTAGAGCTTCCCCATTGTCCGAGGCTTTAAAAGGAGGACCGTTTGTCCCGAGAAAAGCGTGTTGGTGTCGCACGGCGCGTTGGCTCCCCTGTCTGTACGAATCCTCATCCCACGATTTCACGCTTACGAGTGTGTGTGTTTCTTTCTCATCGCTGCTGCCGGCGTGTGCACGTGTGTCTGGCAGGGGACTTCACTTCGAGCTGCACGATCGAAGCACAGGTGAGCGTGACTGCTGTACTGTATCGTGGCGCGGGACTGTCGCGGGGTGTAGCGGTCACCCGCGTGCTCATTGAAGGGATTTATTTTATCCGGGGGATAGGAGTCGGTGTACCGTCAAGGTTTGTTGGTATGTTGCACCTTGGGCTGTTTTTCTTTTCCCCATATACCGTAAACTGGCGTAGAACCCACCGATATACCGTTGTATGGAGTTTTTTTTGCGTCTAACGGACACGTTCGCTAAGGTCGCCATAGATAACCTCAGTAAACTCGGGAACTTGATTTTATCGCGACTGTGGCGGATTCAGGTTGTGGCCTCTGGTAATAGAAACATCTCTCGGCCCAATCGTCAGGGTTCGGTCGGATCGGAAGAAAGGCTGATCCACCCACGAAGCATTTTGCCAAAAGATCCATCACACGGGGGCGCGTTCCTGTCAACACGGTGCACGAGCGGAACGGGTGGTTGCGTTGCACGAAGCATTAGAAATGTTGTGACGCATGAGCTGTCTGCGGTGTTCATGACGCGATATTTTACGCTAATACTTAGGGTCGTTCCTCACGAACGCAAAAAATACGCGATTGGCGACAAAAAATCAGGATTCGTGACATTTTGAAATTCTGAAATGTCACATTTAGAAAAAAAACATCACGATTTTTTGTCACGAATCGCGACATCGATTTTTATGGAATTTTTCAAAAACTCTTCAAACTCACGATTCGTGAAAAATGTCAAAAACTTTTTGTCACGATTCATGACATTTGTTTTATTCGTTGGGAATGACCCTTAGGGCTGCGAGTTGGCTGACTGCAAGTCGCCGACTAGTAAGTAGTTGGCTACCAGTAAATATTACTGATAGTTGAATGCGGGTAACTTGCGGAGTTCTCCGTCTTTGCACCTGACTGGCGCGTTTGTGGCTCGACGTATGTATGGTGTTTGGTAGTAAAGACTAAGTCAGTTAGTTGGTTTTTACTCCGCCACCCAACTAATTGCTAGCCGTGAAGCCCAGTCAATTCGCAGCCGCACTAATGCTGTTACTGTTGTTGCTATTGTACTGTTGTCAGCAGCAAGATGTTGACTATTTCTTCACGGTTTGGCTAGACCCAAGTTGACGTGTTCCGTTGGCGTTCTATACTCTAAACTCCCTCCCCCCGCTGTCTCACTCCGTGAGCAGGGATTCCAGAAGGACTTCGCCAAGTACGGTGAAAAGGATGCGCAGATCGTCGGCGTCAGCGTGGACTCCATCGAGAAGGTGGACGACCGCACGGCAAACGTAGTTGTTGTTGTTGTTGTTGTTGTTGTTCTTGGTATTGCTCTTTTTTTTGTTCTTGTTGTTGATGCTGTTGTTGTTATTTTGTTTAATTATCCGGAGGATGGACAAACGTGAAGCTTAAGCTCACCACACTTCCATGTATGTGTCGCGTGTCGATTTAACTCGGTTGCCGAAGCAAAGCTGCTTCCGTGACAACGGCAGTGCAAGCTGCCGCAACCTACGGCTGCCTGGCCACGGCAGCGTGAGCAACGTTGGTGGTTGCCAGATAAGACAAGGGAGGCATGCTCAATCAAAACCTCGTCCGACGTTCTGTGATTCCCTTTACTTTTCACAACAAGGGGGGCATGCTCAATCAAAACCTCCTCCAACATTTTGTGGTTCCTTTTAAATTCCACCACTTTTTCCGCAAGACAGGAGGGGCATCCTCGATTCTAGCTCTCTGTACCCTATCTCCAACCCGACCTCTAACTATGCATAGGTGTACTGCAGCTGTGCGGTTGAACTATAGTATGTATGGCTGTGTTGCAGTTCTTTGGGTTAGTGCATCTCGTTCTACATAGGCGCACTGCGACCTGTGAGGCTCAGCTCGCTGGTTGTGTCAGTTATTCACGACACCTGCGCGCACTTTAAGTCCCCTTTCGGCCGTTTTTCCGACCGAACCGCCGCTCTCCACCATTTGTATCCACTGCGAACGCCGCTACAGTTGGTGCTGCATTGACATAGATGCATTCCAATGTACGGCTATCTATCGCATGCCTGTGACACGATCGTTTTTCGTTTTCTTGTTTTCTTGTTTGTTGTTTTCTTGTTTTGTTTTCGCTTTTTTGTGTCACTTTTAGATTTTTATTTAATGTTTTGCTGCTTCTCAGTACCTCAGCTTTGAGAAGACGTGTGCATGCCGCCACCTTTGGTACTGCATTGACAAAGAGACATTGCCACGTAATCAATCGCATGCCTCACACGACCGTTTCTCGTTGTCTTGTTTTCCTTTGTTTCTTGTTTTTTGTGTTCGCTATTTTGCTTTCGGTTGTTGTTGCTGTTTCACAGCACCTCAACTTCGAGAAATCGTACGAACTCCAGTTCCCCCTCCTGTCTGACATAGGAGCGAACGTGGCGGACCTGTACGGCTCCAAGCTGGACATCCCCTTCATGGGCAAGTTTGCCAACCGCCTAACCTTCATCATCGGCTCCGACGGGAAGATAGAGAAGGTAAGACCATGAGCGCATGCTGCAATAAGGGTAGCACTTTGTGGCAAAATATATAGATTTTTGACAGACGGGGCTCCTCAACCGAGGAACCACTTAATATCCTAAGGAATACCTTCTGAGTTTTACAATATTGTTCGTTGTATACCTAGGCCATGGATTTTTCGTCGAGTTGCATTTTCGCTTTTTCTCAAAGACGCATGCTACAGGAGAGGTGCACTATTTTTTTTTTTTCTGAGGCTCCTCACTTGAGGAGCTCTGTACCTCTCCCGAAACCTGATTTTGGGAAAAAATAAAAGTGCTACCCGATGAAAACTCCCATGGCCTAGGTATACCACGAAAATTATTTTCACAGAAAAAATACGAAATTCGGACGATTTTGGGTTAAGGAGCCCCGTCATTCAGAAAAACGTTTCTGCTTAAAAGTACGACCTCTATTGTAGCACGCGGCGTCGAAAGCCAGACTCTGGGTATGATCGACAGGAGCCTCAGAAAAAGTAGGTGTTACCCCTACTGTAGTGTAGCACCTAGACTGGCAGGCTTCATGCGTGCTTCGTACGGTAGAGGTAACACCTCATGTTGTGGGGCTCCTCACTTGAGGGGCTGCGGCACATTTCGTTGGTGGTGTGTACTGAAGAACTCTTGCTTCTGTTGCAAGCGTCGTTCACAGCCAACCGCAATTGCTCGTGCTTGAAACAGCAAAAAAAAAAAAACTCATACTGGTACAAAACAAAAAAACAAAAACACAAGAAAACGAGAAACAGTAGTGTTGTCAGGCATGCGATCGATTACGTAGGAATGTATCTTCGCCAATGCGGTACCAAATGTAGCAGCATGCGCAACTGAGACAGCTGATACACACTGAGGTGCTTTGTGCCCCTGTCAAGAACTTGAACTATTAATATACGGAGTATACTTCGTATAAGCGCAATAACCAATAACTCGGGATATGCTTCCAACGGTTACCCATCGTGTCTAACCCCCCCCCCCTTTCCATTCCCCACCCTCGCAACCGTTTCCAGGTGTACACTGACGTCGAGGGCAAGGTGGCGAAGCACTCCGCTGACGTACTCGCCGCTCTTGCGACGCTTTAGATCAAGAATGTTAGGATTGCTGCATGGCTTCCGTGTATTTTTTTCAGCCTTTTTTTGTTACCACGTGCTAGATTTCAGGGAAAATTAGCTATTACCGGTATGTGAGAACACCATCACGAATGGGCGGAGTTATAAAAACAATCTTCCGCTTCGTGTATTGAGGGACTGGATTAGAACGAGACGCCGAGATCTGCTGGATGCTGTTGGCTTGCGAATTGCCCAAAGGGAGATCCCTTCTTGTGCGTGCTTTGCTGCCTGGCTGTATAGCTCGCAGAGGGGGGCGATCGTGTGAATAAGGTTTGGGGTGGAGGCCGATTAAAAAAGGGCATCGATTGCGGCAATTTCTCTCGAGGCTCGTACGGGATGCATAAATGCTGTGATGCTGTAATGCACGCCAGTGACTGGCATTCGCGTGCTGTTCACCAGTAGTGTGTTTCTGGCATTCGCGTGCTTTTCCCCAGTAGTAGAGTGTTTCTTTTTTTTATTGCACTGTTGTACTTTCAGCAGCAACATTAAGCAGTGGGTGTTCCAAGTGGTAACGAGGAACCGCGGGAGCAACGCGCGACCGACGAACGCGCGGCCTGCAGCCGAAACAAGTCAAACGGTGTGTGTTCCAAGATCTCTCCCCCCCCCCCTTCCATTCCATCTATTATCTTTCAGATCCGGGGTCAAATAGCAGACATTCCTCCCCCCTCCCCACTACGGCGCATGCGTTTATTTTTGTCGCGAGAAGGCTTCAGCATTTTCTTCCCTCGTCGATTCGCATCGAACTGCGCATACAATGGCGCTAAATGCTGAGAACATCTACGTGGTAGTCCAGAGCAGATTCGAGTCCGTGTGGAGGCACGTTTTTTGCGAACGACTCTCCTTTCCTCCGAAGAAGTGAGCCAGCTCGTCGGCCGAGCTTCAGTTGCAAAAGCAAATCATTGTCAGCCGGAGTACCTTACACAACCCCAGCCCCTCTACTGTCTTGTTCGCCCGTTCGAGAGACGCAACACTACTGTAATGCAGCGCAAACGATATACGTTGGCGTGCTGCACCTCAATGTCTTGCTTAATTCTCTACTGGTAGGTTGGACGGTTGTACGCCGGGGTTACCACTTTCAGTAACAAGAATTACGAACGATGTGTGTTGTAAAAATTGCAAGTGAAACAATAATAATACTGCTGGAAATTACGTTCAATTCCACTCAAGCACTCGGCCCAAAAGAAAAAAGGCGGCTGCAAGTTACAACAGCGACAGCAACGGAGGACCCACCGCTTCTCTACTTCTCTATGATCCACAAGAGCCCGCGCTGCCAGTTCCCAGCCCTCAGGCGTCAAAACTCTTTTGCTCATGCGGGGTCGAAAACTCGAAACTCGACACGATCACCAAAAACCGACAAAATCGAAGATACCAATGTCGCAGAACACCCCTCTGCCCCCCCCGCTCCAAACACCAACCCAACAGGACTGTGAGTTGGCTGGAGTTCACGGTTTGTTATTAGATGGGTGGCGGAATAAACGCCAACCAACTGACGTAGTCTTTACTAATAGACACCACATGTTGAGCCACAAACGCGCCAGTCAGATGCAAAAGCGCAGAACTCCGCAAATTGCCGCACGCAACTAGCTGCTATACCTAGTAAACTAACTAATCAGCGACTTATAGTCAAGCCAATTCACAGCCCTACCAACCCAACTATCTAACGCGCCCTACAACTTGTCCGGCTCGGGGTTGGGCCGTCCTTCCTGCGTCCTCCCGCTTCTTCCTGCGCAAGAAAAAACACGCGAATGCATGCATGCGTGCGGTGTTGGGTCAGATGGCGCTGTCCTGTACCAGTCAACGATAGGGGTAGCATGTTCTGGCCAAAATATTTGTGATCGACGGGGCTTCTCAACTGAGGAGCTACCCAATATCGTTGGAATACCATTTGTGCTTTACAAAGCATGCCTAAGCCACGGGATTGTTCATCGCATTCCACTTGACTTCATTCTCAAAGCCCGTTTTTGGATGAAGTATATGAAGTATAGAGCCCCTCAAGTGGGGAGCCTTAGGAGAATTAGGTGCATCCCTACCGGTACCGCTGTAGCATGGGTCCGCATGCGTTCAGGCCTTGTGGCTCCGGCTGCGCCTCCTGCCTTTCAAATATATAACCTCTCAACTTCGCTGATTTTTCCAGGACAGTCCTCGGGATTGTTACCGCGGGACATCACGGTATACAGTGGTGGGCCCGCAATAGTGCGGTGCGTCGTCAAACGGAATTTACCGCCCTATTGCGGGACCCCGCACTAACCCGGGATATTGCGGTACCGCACTAATATGGTGCCACAATAGTGCGGTACCGCACTATCCCGAGATGTATGGTGAATTGTGTAGATTGCAGCTACCCTTAATAGTGCGGGCACCGCACCAATGTGGACCAGAGCTCTATTATACATGAATGAAGTGACCATGGCGACCAGTCCCCTGTACGACATACTGCACAGCAGTTGCAGTATAGCTGGAGAAACAAATGTTTTTTAATGTATCACAGCAGTCTGAACTGCTGTTCTGCTGAATGACAGCGCTCCGCTGAAAAGACACGTCCGTCATCACGCAAGGTTAGCCCAAATCTGAAGTACAACTGCACTATAGCACCGTATATTAGGCTTACGCACAATAATTGCTATGACACCACCCACTAAAGCTTGCTACCAGGTAGCTAACTTATCAAGCGTCCCCGAACTGCCGGATGTCTGCCTGCCGCTTTGATTTGGAAGCATGCGCTGCGACAAACGACATTCTGGCCTTCTGCAGGTGGTATGCGGCCACGTCATTGATACACGACTCCGCTGCCGTACGTACTGACATGGAGGCGTGATGGTCCCGCAATAGTGCGGGGCCCGCACTATTGACGGACCGGTCTCGCCATAGTGCGCCAGCCGCACTATTGCGGGACGAAGTCGTGTGAAGCGATTTTCACCGCACTAAAGTGGGCCCCCGCACTATTGCGGGCCCACCAATGTATGGGATATGTTCCCGTTCCCGTGCAAATATTGTTCCCGTGGCCTTGAACGCGACCGAGATACAGTACCTAGTACGTAGGGTAACAATAACGACTTACAATATCATTCCCTTTTATACAGACATTACTACTGCTTTGTTGCAACTACTGCTCGTATACCAGGTATACTGTAGTTGCAATGTTAATGTTCGGCCCGTATCTGTCCACCCGGCTGTTCTCTGCCCGCGTAGTCATCAAAGGTCGTTTGCGCGGTACGCCGCTCTTGGGGCGAGATAATGAACGGAGGCGTTTTTGAAGCGCCCTCTCAGAGGAGGCAGGGCGGGAGGCACGAAAGAATCCACCGCCTGCACTCGTTCCCCGTTTGGTACGTACTGTAGCCGGCTCGTACAACAATCGACACGTACGGCCTTATCAACTTTATACCTTAACCCTTTTACTACCGCAAAAATCAACCTACGCTAATTCCAAGTAGTTTGTCCTCAAAAACGGTGGTGCCTTTAATAGCGCGAGCGCGTAGCAGCATGTGGGTAGTAGTATGCTGCTCCCGTGTCGTACATTCGTATCGTACAACTCCTGGTATGATACACGCATTGTCGTTCGGATGGTAGAGCGATCACCCCCCTAACCGATTCATTCGAAGCTGTCAACCATATGCAATAAGGTACGCACAAGGTGCCGAAGTCCGCCTCACAAGTGGTCCTTAGTAGGATGCAGCTCACCCTTCATGCGACTCGCACAACACCTCACGGCGCTTCGCGCTTGGTGCACGCAATGTCTACCTGGTCTGTGAAAACCCGACGTGCTCCCTCCCGGCATTGTAGGGCTGCGAGGGTCTATGGTCATGTGACTACGGCTATGCATGAAATGAGTACAGCCCCCCTAACCGAGCAGCCCGTGTTGCTTCGTGTGGTCGACGCTGCTTTGATATAATCGTCATTATATTTCGTCGTTTTTTGCCCTCTGGAGTCCAAATCTATCGGCGAACTCGCTCGGGCCGCTCGCGCCAACACGCGTACCCAGCCCAGTCACTTCCGAACCCCCCCCCCGTGGCCCCGGTACAACCCGGTCCGCCCTCGTCGCCTTTGCCACGCTCCAAGCAAACGGCAATTTTTTTGCTTGCTGCTAGAGTAGACAATGCCCTCCATACTAAGGAACCATACACCAGCGAGGTACGTCACCCTTCCTCGATTTCATCTCGACGGCTGCTTATAGTTTCTGAAGCTATCATTCCGGCTCGCCCCTCTGCCCCCCCCCTTCGGATGATCCCACCGCGGTCCCCTCCTCGCCGTGCAGATACAACCCTCTGCAATGGCTACGGACCCCACCACGGAACCCCCTCCTCCAACACAGAGGAAAAGGACTTCGACCGCACAGCCGAAGACGAGCAAGCCCTAGAATCGGAGACTATGCATAGCACTCGGTCGTCCTCGGACGTAAGGTCAAAGTCCATTTCCTCGGAGGTGGAGGAGGGGAGTTCCGTGGTCTGGTCCGTAGTCATTGCAGAGGGTTGTATCTACACGGCGAGGGGGGGACCGCGGTGGGATCATCCGAAAGGAGGAGGCAGAGGGGCGAGCCGGAATTATAGCTTCAGAAACTACAAGCAGCCGTCGAGAGAAAACCGAGGAAAGGTGACATATATAATACCTTGCTTGTGTATAGCTCCTTAGTATAGAGTAACCGACGGTTCGACGGGAGGGGGGGGGTGGGGCAACGGGTCTCCAGCGACGAGGGCCATGGCATCGGTCATAGCCTCCGATTCTAGCACTCGGTCGTACTCCGACGTGCGGTCGAATTTCACATATACGGTATTCCCGGGTGGTAGCAAGAGTTCTGTACGAAGCGAATAATACAACCCTGTGAGTGACCAAGACAACCAGAGACAACACTCTGTACATCGTCCGTCTTACAAGGGCTTCGTTCCGCGGGAGGCTGACGCCGCCCGCTACGCTCGCGCAAGGATGAACACAACAAAATGCGAAGGGGGCAGAAAGAAGAGGCCCATGATTTGGTGCAACTAGCGACTTGACAATGCCAAGAGCTACTTGTTGTGCAGAGCTGATTGCCTTGTGCTGTGCTGTGCGCTTGCTGGCGATGTCACGTTCTGATCGGCAGTACGGGTGTAATTTGCGCTTGCTGGCGAAGTCACGTTCTGATCAGCAGTACGGGTGTAATTTGCGAAAAAAACGAAATAAAAAACAAGAGGACAATCAAAGAGGAGTAGACGACGTATACCTGGTACCTAGTACTTCGCATGATACCTGGTACTGTATGCTCGAAAGAAAGCACAGCGCAGCATGGCACAGCACCGCACCGCACCGCACCGCACCGTATGGCAGGGCACGGGACCGCACAGCGCTGCGCTGCGCTGCTGAGCTAGCTGAGCTGAGCTGAGCTGGACGTGCATTTTTTGTGATTCAACAGCGTAGTACTCGTACGTACATACCTGGTGTACCTGGTATGTTACTTCGTATGATACCTGTTATGTACGAAAGAGTAAACACAGCACAGCACAGCACAGCACAGCACAGCACAGCACAGCACAGCACAGCACAGCACAGCACAGCACAGCACAGCAGGGCACAGCACCGCACCGCACGGCAGGGCACGGCACCGCACGGCGCTGCGCTGCTGAGCTGAGCTAGGCTGAGCCAAGCTGAGCTCAGCTGGGCCTCGTATGATGACACTTCGTATGATACCTAGTATGCACGAAAGACAAAACACAGCACAGCACAGCACAGCACGGCACAGCACCGCACCGCACAGCACCGCACCGCACGGCAGGGCACGTCAGGGCACGGCAGGGCACGGCAGGGCACGGCACCGCACGCCGCTGTGCTGCTGAGCTAACGTTGCGCTGCGCTGCTGGGTGTGACTTGCGAAAAAAACAGAAAAAAAGAACGTGAAGAGCAATCAATGAAGAAAGCAAAGAGATTCAGGAAGGTTCCCCAAAAATTAATATGCTCGTCGGCAAGTAAGAGCTGAGAGTGGCTGAGAGGTGTGAGAATATGCCGAGGGAGAGGGCCCAGGCGGGGGACATACGCACCTGTAAGGATGTTTATGTACGAGTACCAGGTAAGTAAGTGCTTATTTAGCACCCCCCAACCCAACGCACAGCAGTAATCGGGCCTGCCCCATACTGCCCCTTGTAACCAGAGTACCGCGAGAGTAGTACTGTAGCTTGATACGTGCACCAGGTAAGCGTTGGGGACACATCTCCTCACCTTCACGATAGCATTCGTCCAACTGGAGGTGGAATCGGGCGCGTAAATTGAGTGGAGGCTTAAGTTCGCCGGCGCCGAGTCGGCTAGGGACCAGGCCGCGTGTCGGGCCTTGCTTGCGCGCACTGGCTCGTCTGGACCTTGCTGCACGTTGGGTGGTATCATGATACCGTATCTCCTGTCGCCTTTAGGTTGCACCGAAGGCCCGCATCTCCAACCTCGCGTTACGCGGTTCACGACGACAATCAACCGCGCCCGCCCCATGCCTGGAACCTGGAGACGCTTGCTTCAGCGGCAGAAATGCAGAGTTGGCACAGCCTTCGTTCGAACGGCACAAACCGAAAACCGATGGATGAGGCCCTCGAATCTGCCTGTGCTTCAACACCTCCTTGTTGAATCTGTCCTTCAAAGCCTCTCTGTTGAATCTGCCATAGAGGCACGAGAACAGAGGACTGGCACGTCACCCCCGAGGGAGAGGAGGCTAGAGAGCCATTGCTGCTGCTGGTGCTGTCGTATGCTTGTCTGGTCGTGCATTCAAAATGTGCGGCAGGTTTAGAGGCGACAAGAAGCATCATCGGCAGGAGGCCGATCGACGCACGAAGACGATCGAAAGGGCAGAACCATCATGCTTGCAGGGCGCGTCAGCAAGTCAGTGCGCTTCGCAGATGGCTGTGGATCTGATCTGCACGAGAGACGAGAGAAAGGAGACAGGGGACATTCAGCGTGATGCTATGTACTGAAAAACGCCTCTTGTAAACAGCGGAAACCCATGTAGAGCATGTTCTGGGTTCTGGAAGAAGCTCGTACAGCAAGCACTGCTGCAGACCCGCCCGCGGCCCTAGACGCTAGGAGTTGAGGAAGAAACACCCCCAGAACAGAAGGTGAGTTGTGCTGTGCACATGGCTTCATGGTGTGCAGCGAATTGGTCGAAAAACCAGTGCAAAACCAGCGGAGGGCCACGTCGAGTGTACACGCCTCGTTCGTTCGTTCTGGTGCCGAACAAGTTATTGTCGCCAAAAGAGCACAACAGCAGCAACAATGCTTGAAGTTATTGGTCTTTGCACGACGTCATAAACACGCTCCCTTGTGCCCGGGGTGTGCCCAATTGTGCCGGGGTGTGCCCAAGCAGACTGCTCATCGCCTTTAGCACTGCACGCACACACGTTTTTGGATGCAAAGCATTTGAAATTAGCATGGGAAACAAATTGAAGTAGTGAAAGTATTGTTTTGGATTTCCACCTTCGTTCTGTTTCCTTATTTTAGACTCACTAAAAAGTCGATGCCTGCGGAGGCCACCCTCGGCAGTTCTCTGGCCTCCCAGACTATCTCAGCTCTTAATTGCCGACGGGGAAATGATTTTTTCCGGATCGATCCCTGGACGGTTGTTTTTTTTCCTCTTTTTCCTCCTTTTTTTTTGTGTGTGTGTGTGTTTTTATATTTTTGAACCTGCTTATTCTGCGCACACCACGAAGTGAAGGCACATACCAAGCTCCGATAGCCACAACAACAGTATATACGTACCGCAAGCACAGCAGAACAGACAGCATGCAATCGGCCCTGCACAAAGCAGCAAACTACATACAGCAGTGCGTTCGTGTCGACCAGACAGCAGAGTGCGACAACGAAAGCAAGCAGACAAGAACAAGTGTTTGTTGCGGAGAGCCACCATGTATGTATATGTACGAGTACTTTATGTTTCCTTTTTTCCTCTTTGTTGTTTGAATAATGCGTTAAGCCATGAACAGCTGATTTGGATTTTTTCCAAGTACCGCTGACATTCAGCCCTGTGACGGACCGCCGTCTAGACGTAATGTACTGTTTTTAGTATGGAATAACTTAAGGTGTGACTGGCTTGACTAAAAACAGCCGTCTCTTTGCTGCCACTTCAACCACATGTTCCACGCTGCTGTGGGTGTGTTTTAGTAAAGGGCAAAAACCTAAAACAGGTACGCCTGCTCCGCTTGGAGTCAAAAACAGGTACAGTCTGAGACCAAGTAAAAACCTCACCCCACGAGCCCTACGATTGGCCAAAAACCACGTGCCTACAGAGGCCCCTTGAGTTTACTGTGCAGTCTTCGCTTTTTTATTTTTACAACTGGTTATTCATGTTCCCCTATTACCTACCCATAAGCAATGGTTGAGTAGTGAGAAAAATAAAGAAAACATAGCCAAAGCGGCTGGAAGAACGATTGAATGAAGCACTGACGTCAGGAGCAGTGCAACAAAATGCACACTGTAGGCAAGTGATTACACGCCTAAAATACAAACCAAAAACAGTTGAAACCCAGACATAACAACCATATACAGGTGTACCTGGGTCAGTACGCCTCAGAAACGGACACGATGTCTTTTCGGCCAATCGCGTGCTTCGCATGGTGTCTTTTTTACTGGGTTTGAGGGTGTACCTTTTTTTGAGTCAAAACCGACTAGGTATACCTGTTTTTGGTTATTGCCCTCTAATAAACCGCTTTTTCCACCGATCGACATCCTGCACACCCAGTGTCCGTGCCGATTCATCCTAGGAGACAAAAGCTCTGTAGTCACAAACTTCGAGACAGACATTTACGTCGGAAGTACTACAGCAACAAAATACCAGGTACATACGGTATACTCATGCATGGGGCATCCGGTTTGTTTTCCTGGAGCATGGCGGCGGGGCTCTTGGCATTTTCAAGTCGCTAGTTTGCACCTACAATCAATCATGGGCCTCTGTCCGCTTCACATAATTTCTTCCATTCTTCCTTCCTGAGCGAGCGTAGCGGGCGGCGAATGCCGCCCGTGGAGCGAAGCGCCTTGTATGCTGGACGTACTGCTCGTCCACCCTTTACCCCCCCCATCTCTCTCACACAACGTGTGCTCATCATCAACTACCATCACCACGCGAAGGCAGCTTGGTTAGAGGGGGGCAGGCATACACGACGTCATGAGCACACTCCCATGTACTGGGTGCCGAGGATGTATTGATTTGCCAAGGAGACCGCTCGGCGCCCTATCAATGCTGATATTTTGCGGTGCACCTTGTCGCTTTTCCTTGCTGCTTGTCCACCATTTACCCACCCCACCATCTCTCTCTCTCACGGCGTGTGCTCACCATGAACTGCTGCTGTCACCGCACGAAGGCAGCTTGGGTTAGAGGAGGCAGGCACAGCAGGCATGGACGAAGACCACTCCGAAGCGGGCGGCCATCCCGGTGGCCAACAAGGGAATGACGACGCGGACTTCATAGAAGCAGGCGAAATTGCAGCGGAATACGAGGTGAGACACCTCGCCAGTACCGAGAGTACAGCAGCAGCAGCGGCAGCAGCAGCAGCTGCTGCTGCTGCTGCTTGTTTCGATGTTGACGTCTTACTGGCGATGGCAGTGTGGCAGTCCTCACCAAGCCCACACCACACCTGTGTTCAACAAACCGAGCCAGCAGCAGCAGTAGTAGTACGTTACTGTACGGAATGTTTTCTTCCGAAGCCGAACATCAATATGCCTTATAGCTCTTCAGCTAGGGCTGGGTACTGGCGCAGTATATACTGCCAGTATACTGCCAGTATATAAACAGTATAAATATACTGGCGGTATACTGATGCTGGCTGAGAACACCAGTTGGTTGAACAGTGCAGTATAATTGGAACTTACAGGAACTTGACACTTACCTGGTATCATACGTCCCACAAAACGCCATTCCATCACACGGAAACCCTCACAAATGAAGAAGTGAGTAAACGGAGAGGGATTAGAGAGGGAGAGACAGAGACCTTACGCACGATGGACGAGTAAGAAACTGCTGTTGCGAGAATTTGCGTGTTCGGCGCCGCAGGTGGGGGAAGGCAAACAAGACGCTGGGGTGGACGACAAGGAGGAGGAAGAGGAGGATACTGAAAAACGCATGTCGAGCCACAAACGCGCTAATCAGAAGCAAAAATGCAAAACTGCGCTAAATTCTGCACGCAACTACATACCTGGTAGCCAACCAATAACTAGTCGGCGACTTATAGTATGCCAACTTACAGTTATGGGAATTGCATCTTATATTCAGCTAACTCAGCTCTAGGAATTTGCATATTCGGCGTGTCAGGTCGGGGAAGGCAATCAAGATGCCGGAGCGGACGATGAGGAAGAGGATGAAGAGGAGGAGGGTGAGGGGGCACCGGTTGAAGACATGGCAGTGGCGACCTTCAAGGGGCACTCCGACGCGGTCTACTGCGTTGCGGTGAACCCGAAAAATCCCTCACAGGTATGGTACATATCGCGCGAGCGGCCAAACCGCCTTGGGACTGACGTACTGCAGCGTCTGCGCAATGCACATCGCTTTCACTCTGTCTATTCTTGTGAGTTTTGCGAGGGTACGGGCGCCCGTTCGGTATCCGCGCCAGTTTGCCCGTTCGGTAACCTTGTTAGCTTTTACCCATTTAAAGGGTTTCGCTTGCAATTGGCGGCAGCACGCGCTTTCTCGCCCTCCGTCCAATCCACCCTTTGCTCTGCCCGATGAACGACACCGTCACCACATAAGCGTATTAGGCTACGTACCAATATGATACGGATATGTAGTAATACTGTAGTTTAGAGTGTTTAATATTGATAGTCGATTTCGTTGCTCAACAGGCGAGGAAAGTCTGAGGTTTTTGTAAAATCTGTTACAAAAGCAAATAACACCTCAGCTGTAAGATCGTTAAAGTTTCTCCGAAACGTTAACCTTGTGTTGTTGGCGCGGTTGACGCTTCTTGCTTGACGGGTTTCAGTTCGTTACGGTTGACGCTTACTTGACGGTTTCAGTTCGTTATGGTTGACTCTTGACGATTTCAGTTCGTTACGGTTGACGCTTACTTAACGATTTCAGTTCGTTATGGTTGACGCTTACTTGACGGCTTCAGTTCGTTACGTTTGACACTTACTTGACGGTTTCAGTTCGTTACGATTGATGCCTGCTTGACGGTTTCAGTTCGTTTCGATTGATGCTTACGTGACGGTTTCAGTTCGTTACGGTTGACATTTACTTGGCGGTTTCAGTTCGTTACGGTTGACGCTTACCTGACGGTTTCCGTTCGTCACGGTTGACGCTTACTTGAAGGTTTCAGTTCGTTACGGTTGACGCTTACTTGAAGGTTTCAGTTTGTTACAGTTGACGCTTACCTGACGGTTTCAATTCGTTACGGTTGACGCTTACTTGACGGTTTCAGTTCGTCAGCGGCGGCGGCGACGACAAGGGCTTCATGTGGGGGATCGACGGCGGTGGGGCCGTGACGGCGGCTTGTGAACTCGGAGGGTGAGTTGAGGATGTTACCCCATATCGTATCATATCACATTACATTAGATTAACATGACATCATATCACATCACATCAACGTCACATCACATCACATCACATCAAGTCACATCAAATCACATCAAATCGCGTCACACCACATCACAGTACACATTACAGTACAGATCACATCACATGACATCACATCATATCACTTCATATCACATCACATCACATCACATCACATCACGATGCATATCGACGAGCAGTGGAAATGCTGAACCCTCTGCGCGATAAAAATGAAAGCACGTACCGGGGGGGGGGGAAGGACGACACCTGTGACCACGGCTTGTCCAGAAACTAAAAAGTACAAGTGAGCCAAAAAGTGAAAAAAAAAAAACACACCACAACACAACACAACACAAAACATCACCCATCGTAAGGTTTCGCGACTTGCCGCTTCACTACATATTAACGATGTCCGGAAGCTGGAAAGTAAACGTCAGACTAAAAAAACAGCAACGAGAATCATATCACAGCACAGCACACCTCACCCATCTTGCGGCTTCGGCTTCCACCCCGTACTGACTTACCCCGACTTGTTTGCCGCCGTACTAATGAATAATTAACGCCAGGCACACTGACACGGTTGCCTCTGTGGGATTCAGCACGGACGGGAGTCTTGCAGCTTCCGGGTGCTACGGAGGTCTGCTGAGGGTCTGGGAGGCGAATACGGGCGCTCTGAAGCATGTGCTAGAGGGGCCAGAAGACATCGAGTGCCTCACGTGAGATCACCACTTACACTTGTCAAACGGCTTAGTTCAGTTAGATCCGTCTTAGTTCAATCAGATTAGTCTTAGTTCAGTCAGATCAGTCTTAGTTCAGTCAGATCAGTCAGTTCATTCAGATCAGTCTCAGTTCGGTCAGATCACTTAGTTCATTCAGATCTTTCCGTTTAGTCAGATCATGATCTCGTTACTTGTTTATGCTCGTCGCGTTACGACGGAGGGCTGTATAAACCTTGCCCCAGCTTCGACAAATCGCTGGCATATACTTGACTTAGCTTTATTTTTATCCATCCGCCGGAGAATAAAAATAAAAACAACAATAAAAACCTTGTGCGACTGCGCGCCTTCAGCCGTAATATTGACGAACCTCCCTCGAGGTGTCTCGCCCTATCGTCCTTGAGTATCTTGTATATTGTGGTCCGTTCTGAAGCGCCCGTGCTTCACTGGCCTCTTAAAAGGTGGCACACGGTGGGAAATGTTTTGCTGACGGGGAGCCAAGACGGGACGGTGTGGATGTGGGAGGCTACGGCTGGCACGTGCATGCAGGTTAGGGTTTATTTTGCTAGAGCGATTGAGTACAGGATGAACATTTCACTCATCGGACAGATCACGATGTACAGTGGATAATCTATCTACTGTAGATCATCTATCTAGGTCATACTGGTATATCTGTTGTAGATAATCTAGATCGTATGTCTGCCGTTATTAGATGTTTTGCGCGATCTTTATCGTACAGATTCAATGAAAGAAACGCATGCTAGACCATGCAGATAATATGATTCAGGGATATATCTGCCGCGAAATATCTCAATCATTTAAGGGGGATATGATCTGTCCGATGGGTGAAATACTCCAAACCATCCACTACCCCCCCCCCCCTCTGAACGTATGGTCTTAAGACTACGGCTATGCATGAAATGAGTACACCCCCCCCCCCTCTGAACCTTAACCTTCCCTACAGGAATTTGCGGGGCACGAGTAGAAGGCTTCTTGCGTGATGTTCACCAGTTCGGGAAAAGCGGTGGTGACCTGTTCTGACGACGCCACTGGAAATAATAACTAATCCATCCCCTACCCCCGCCGTCCCCCGTCCCCCCCTCGTCCCCCCCCAACCCTCAACACATTTCCCGACAGGTTTTCGCGGGGCACGAAAAGAAGGTTTCTTGCGTGATGTTCACCTCTTCGGGGAAAGCGGTGGTGACCGGTTCCGACGACGCCACTGTAAGGGTATGGGCGCCGCGGACGGGGGAGTGCCGCCACACCTTCAGCGGTCATGGTTTCCACGTCGGCGCGGTAACGTGCCTGGCTAGGTGCGTTGATGTCGCCACCACCGCCGCCGCCGCCGCAGCAGCAGCAAGAGCAGACCAGTAGATTTTACAAAGTGTTAACAAGGGTGTGTTTGATAAGCTGTAAACTCTGGGGCTCGAGAGGGGGAAAACGTCGAAACTGGTTAGTTTTTTCTTGGCCACGGTGTATGTGCTGGGCAGCCGCTGCCACTGCCGCGATTTCCAACGCGGAACACAAACATTACCCTGCACGCTATGTACTGCACCCCCCCACAAACACGCAGCCACCCCGACCCGGCCCAGTCGCCCCTGGTCATGTCCGGTGGCGAGGATGGCACGGCAAGGGTTATGCACGTGCAGAACAAGCGCGTGGTGGGGACTATGGTGCACTGCGACGCGGGGGAGGTGAGGGCATGATAGAGGGGGAATCTGGCAGCAGACGCGTGCTACGATGAGTGTATGAGTACCACTTTTTTGCCGAATGTTTCTGCCTGGCGGGGCTCCTCAACTGAGGAAGTGCACAATATCGTTGGCATAGTAGAGGCAGCGACAAGCGTCGCACGTGCTCTCTTGAACTGCTTGAGGCGATGGGATGGGATGGGATCGGATCGGATGGGGTGGGATGGGATGGGATGGGATGATATCAGATGGAATGGGATAGGATGGGATGGGGATACGTTGCGTAAGCAAAAAAAATGTTAGCGTAGAGGCGCCGCCGCAATGAAAATGGCGTGGATGTACGCCGCCGCAGTGTAAATGAAGTGGATGTGCGATGTAAAATGGAATGCATGCAAAATGCAGTGAGTGTGAATGTAGTTGATGTACTCGTATGTACATACTGGTATAATATATACCCCTCTTGCGACTTCTCCTCTTGTTGCAACGAATGGCTAATGGCAGGGATCGGTCGAGGCGGTCGGCTTTTGCGCCACACATCCTTGGGTGGCCACGGCGGGCACAGACGGGGGGCTGAAGGTTTGGGACTCGGTGTCGGGTACGTGCAGACACATGTGCACGCACCCGGCGGGCGTGACGAAGCTCGAGTGGCATCCGGCGGCTCCGGTGAGGAGACGCGCATTCATGGGTGACACGGATGATCCTGGGGTATGGTTG
>JAYJMJ010000391.1:5068186-5079885 GCA_036873875.1 Laminaria ephemera
CCCCCCACCCCCGGCCCGTGCGCTTTCCTCTGACGGCGTTTCCGCGTTGTTTTTTTTCATCCGTCAGTGGAGCACGTGGTTTCTGAACCGCGATCAAAAACACGCGTGAGGTGGCATGCACAAAGGCGGACGGAGCGGCCGGGGGGGGGGGGAGAGGTGTACTCATTATCAGGCATGGCTGTAGTCTCCAAAGACCATAGACCCTCGCACCCCTACAATGCCAGGACGGAGCACGTCGAGTTTTCACCGAACAGGCAGACATTGCTTGCACCACCACCCCCCGGGGGGGGGTGTACTGATTCCGGGGGGGCTTGGACTGTATTCGGGTCATTCCTAACGAACGAAAAAAAAACACGATTGATGACGCTTTTGTACATTGGCGGTATGCCACCTTTTCTAAAAACAAAAATCACGTTTTTTGTTGTTGTGAATCGTGACATCAATTTTTGTGGATTTTTTTGCGAAACTGTTCATATGTCACGATTCGTGACAAATTTCACGATTCGCGACAATGTCACGTTTTTTTGTCACGGTTCGTGTTAAAAGACTTTTTTTTGTTGGTTAGGAATGACCCTTCGAGGCAGGTGGTGGCCGCAGGGTGACACAGCGGGGGGGACCGGGGTAGGGGTGGGTGGCAGCGCGGGAAAGTGGGCTTGGGGGTGGGGGTGGGGGTGGGGATGGAAGTGGGAGAAACCCGATAATAACAGTAGCCCTAACTAAAATAGCGACACTGGTGATAATAGTAATACCAATCCGTGGATAGCCTTCGTCATTCCTTCATCGGAATCTTCGTACCACGCTGCTCTCCTTTTCGTGCTTTTTTGTTGTTGTTGCTTTTTTCGTGTTTTCACTTGTTGTGAAGCTGTTATAGCGATTATTTCGCCGGCTGCTCGGCTGAGCTCAATGTAACGATTCCTGGTGTCTTCCCTTTTGCCCTCCCCCGGTAGTATTAGTTATGGTTTTAGTAGTAGCTCTACCTATGTAGACGGATATTTAAACGTAATTTTCACACATTGGACAGATCACGATCTAGATTATCTAGATCATGTAGATCCTATGTTTGCTGATATAAGAACGTTGTGCACGACACTTACATCGTACTTATCCCGCCCAGGAAACAAGTGCTAGATAATACAATCCCACCCGGTGAACACGATCTGAATCGTGCAGATCATATGGTTCAGGGGTATGCCTGGCCTGAAAGATCTATCTAGTTCATGCAAATCTGATCTCTCAGATGTGTGAGTTCATTTAATATTTTCCCTCTACTAGGGGCTGGCTGTTTTTTCTCGGCTCAACGGGAAAAAGGGGGGCGGTAACCAACGACTAATCAATGCCGAGGGCAAGAGCAGCGCACAACATGACCAGAAAACAGACGCTCTCGGCTCGTGGAGGAAGAGGGGGGGGAGGGGGCGGTGCAACCGACCAACCACTTCCATCTACTTCCATGAGAGCTTCCACGTGCTCCCTTCCATGCAAGAATCCATCTGCTTCGATGGAGACTTCCACGCACGTCCATGGAAGCTTCCGTCCACTTCCATGGAAGCTCCCACGTACTTGCATGTACGGTTCCATCTACTTCCATGGAAGCTTTCATCTACTTCCATGGAGGCTACGACGTACTTCCATCTACTTTGATGGAAGTTTCCATCTACTTACATGGAAGTTTCCACGAGCTTCCATTCAAAAACCACGTAGTGTGGAAGACCAAGTACGGTACACGTTCTGAAATCATGCTGGCGTGCGACCATGTCGGAGAGAGGAAGAGAGAGGGGGGGTGGGTGGGTGGGTGGGGATGCCCCGTGCTATAGAGGGACTACGTTCTTCTGACGGGCAGAGCTCCCCAACTGAAGCACTACAGAACATCTTTGCAATCCCCGCTTGTGTTTTTTATTTCTTCAATTTTACTGGTTACATTATGCTTAGCTATGGGATTATTAATCAGGTTTCGAGTACAATTTTCTCTCAAGGGTGGGGTTTTGGGTGGAGGTTTCATGTGCCAGACAGATCGCGACCTGCCTGATCTAGATAGTACAGATCAGTGGGGTGGGAGATATATATATATATAGATTGTGTATGTAGATCATCACATGGGAACGTGCAGATATCACACAGATCGTACCGGATCAGAGTAGAATGTGCTTACAAACCCCATGATAGCATGACCACACCCTGTAGATCACTACTACTACGTACTGAGGAAACATGTACAGGTCATTCAGATCCTGCAGATCAGCCTGATAGATGCTTGTACAGAAAATGCAGATCCATGAAAACGATCTGTCTGATCTGTACAGACGATCTGCTCTGTCCGACGTCCGGAAGGTTTGGAACTCCTCATGTTATCATAGGAACCCGATAAATATTTGGTACCCCCTCTACCTTCCGTGGCATTATTCGCCCGCGGGGGGGGGGGTGGGAGAGGGGGGGAGAGAAGGATAGATATTACGATAAAACCTTTTTCGCTCCTATGAAACTGCTGCTGATGATACTGACGATGATGCTGCGCTTTGGGCTGCAGGTACCGCTGTTGTTGTGATACCAATGCCCTTTTTAAAATATGCCACCGAAATTTGCGAGCAACCCCCATGTGCGCAGGCTCCCCCAAAATGCGGGACCGATCTGCAAAAAATTCCGGTCGCGTGTTGTCATCAATTTCAATCTTGAAGGTCGGCCCAGACCAACCCGACCCCAGACCTAACCCTAACCCTTTGGGGGCTCGAGGTCGGCAGGGGCTGTCGCGCGGCCCCGCAGTGTGTTTTGGTGGCAATTTCCCAAAGTAAAGCCGGGCGGCCGAAAGGCCAGCCTCGACCAATCAGAGCAACGACGGGCAGGAAGTTTTTTGCCGACCAATCCCGCATTTAGGTCGAATCATGTGCGCGTGGCGGTCCTTGCGGACCTGCTTGCCCGAAGAGAGGACGAAGCCAGCTCGTGCGGTCCACTGCCAGCAGCGAGCACCGACCTTAGCTATGCCGTAGCGTCATAAGTCATAAGCCCTCTGCCGTTAGACCGATGCTAATGGGAACGGCATTTATTTTTTCGGAAAAGTTCGTTTTTACACCATTTCAGCGGCCGTACCTCGCGGGGTACTGAACAAGAGACTTTCTGTCGTCGAGAGTAATTGATCCTTTTTGCGAGAGCTTTCCATTGCAGTTGGTAGCTCCTACGGGGCCTTGGTCCGGAGTTTGTACGAAGGAGCACGATTTTGCAAAGTTTGCAAAGATTGGCCCAAAACCGGCTGACATCCAGTGCGATGTTTCCACCCGTTGGACAGATCACGATCTAGATAATCTAGATCCTACACCTGTCGTCATGACATGTTTTGCAGGATCTGTGCAGTTCAGATCCAACCCAGGAAACATATGCTAGAGCATGCAGATCATACGCACAAACAATCAAATACCAGGTACGTTTTTGGAATATCGGTCTCGGAGATACTTTTTTCGGCTCTCTTAAGGAATTTCCTCCAAGGGATACACCACGAGATAAATAAACCCCATTCATTCGAGGCTGTCATTCATATGTAAGAAAGTACGCACAAGGTGCGGAAGTCCACCACACAAGTGATTCTTAGTATTACGGGAGAACATAGTAATCTAGTAATGAGGACCAAATATGGTTAGTAAAAACAGTGAAATATATAGGTTTTTGTGTATGTGGTGGGTCCTGATTACTATGGTCCTCACTAATAGTCATTTGTTCGACGACGGACCCGTCGGGCGGCGTTCCACACGAGCAGGTGAAGGCGTTTGAGAGACGGTGCCGGCATCTGTACGGAGCGTCGCCGGCGGTTAAGAGAAAGAGGGCGGCGGAGGAGGCGGCTTTGGAGGCGGCGGGCATCGCTGATTCCTGCGGAGGGTTCCTGTTTGCGGGTAAGGGGTGCTTCGAACTCGCGCATTTTGGACATTTCCGCACGCAGAAATGAAGTGTTTGCGGGTAAGGGACGCTTCGAACACGCTTTTTGTATTTCCGCTCGCAGAAATAAAGTTATCCCAACCAAACTCTTCTCGAAGAATTAAGCGACGGGCTCGAATAATTACGCGAAGGGTCAGCCGTGACAAACGAAGACGGTATGAATATACCAGTGTGGTTTTTGTTTTTACCGCCCCGATTTGCTTTAGAGATGGTCGATTCTGCGGTATTGTACGTTTCTCGCCGATGGCCGGGTCATGATTTGGCTGATTTATGGATGTTTTTCATTTCCACCAAGTGGCTATGCGTGAAAAAATATCGTTAAAGCGTGCGTTTCAAACGCCGCTCTGACGGAAAGTAGCGAAACGGAACAGTGCACACATCAGACAGATCACGATTTAGATCATCTAGATCATCTATATCATATACCTGTCGTTATGATATGTTGTGCGGGATCTTTGTAGTACAGCTCCAACCCAGGAAACGTTTGCTTGGTCATGCAAGTCATCCAGCTCCCATCCGGCAACATGATCTACAGGCCATCTAGATCATATTGACTAGGGATCTATCTGCCCTGAAAGACACAGATCATGAATTGGGATCTGGTATGTCCGATGTGTGGCACAGTGGGGGTGCAATCGCTTGGCTCGGATCGGCTCCGCAGGTGGAAAAGCGTTCGGCACTGCCGTAGACGAATGCCGGCGGCTTCGTTTGGACCGAGCTCGCCATAGTCGTGGCGCAACACGAACACGAAAAACTCACCCTCACGTCACCCCCCCGCTCCCCCCGCCCAACGGCACTCTCCTGCCTTCACCGACAAAAGTTTTCGTCATTGTATTAAAAATTTAAAATACACTACAGCTGTGAGATCGAGGATTTCGTCGAAAATCATATTTGCAAGCTGTGCGTGATACTCCGATCGCGCGTGTTACGGGGTGTGTGTGTCCTCATGAAGGATATGGGTCGGCGACTCCCCTTAGTGCTATAGCTGGTACCAGGGTCAACATGGTGCTACAAAGACGTTCAGCCTTTAATCGTTTATGTACGTTGGATTTATGTCACTTGTTTCGTCACCCGCTGACAACATTTCGTGATTTGTGTCCGTTGATTTTGCGTCCGTTGTTTCTTCCGCCGATCCTTGTTCCGGGCAGTTAAAGACGCCTTGGCCGTGGAGTCGCACGTTAATGTTGTCCGAGACGCGTGTCTGCAGCATTTCGGGCAGGGGGGGGTTGATAAGGGGGATGGACTAACGGCGGCCCAGTTCCAGGCGGCGTGCTTTGACCTTGCGAAGGAGAAGGACTTTGAGAACTTTAGCGAGCTGGCTGAGGATAGGGGTTTGTCGGAGGCAGTCTACTCGAGGTGCGGCACTTTCTTGAGATATGTTGTTGGTGGTGGTAGTCATGGTGATGTTGTTGGTGGCGGTCGTGTTCTTGTTGTTGGTGGTGGTGGTGGTGGTGGTGGTGTTGGTGGTGGTGTTGTTGTTGTTGCTGCTGTTTCTGTTACTGTCGATGTTGTGGTTGGTGTTGTTGGTGTTGTTGTTGTTGTTCTCACATCAAATCCTCGCCAAAATCTATTCCGTCGACACAAGACAGGCTCCATGTATCACGTGACTTTTAAGCTTGGTGCGTAGATCGTCCGCTTCTGAGCATGAGTTGCGTGGCTTCGATCCCCAGCATCCTCGCTTTTTCCCTGTGTGAAGATCAATCGAAGGTCCTTGATTCCCAGAGAAGTCGCGTGACTACTAAGTAGGCCAGTGGGTAGTGCTATGTAACCAACAGTAGGCTAGTGGGTAGCGCTATATAACAAACAGTTGTTGCTGTTGTTCTCACATTAACTCCCCGCCATAATCCAGTCCATTGCCATAAGACACGCTCAAATACCTATCCTATACGAGGAAACAGTGGACTGCGGCGTAACTACGCCACTCGTAAGCATTCGGGCAAACGTTTGCGACGGTCGGTGCCTGCTGTAGGGATTTTTGGGGCGATTGCGAGCCGTATGTGTGTGTGTCCGCCCCCCTACACCAAGCGCGCTTTGGTTGCGTTGATGTTATTGTACACGATTTGCCCAGCTGACTGGACTTTGCAACCATGCAAGCCTTTAGTGAAGTGTGACGCTGAGACACGACTATGGCTGCGTCCGGCTATTGCCGTTAACCCCTTGAGGTTTGCGCCCACGTTTTTGTGGACAAGCTGCTTGGAATCCATGTGGAATCATTTTTGCAGTCTTATGACGGGGGAACATAGTAATTAGGACCAAATATGGTGTGTAAAAAAAGGGGAATATATACGGTCCGTACAGCATAGTTTGTCCAAAAATGTTTCGGGTCATAACTTTCGAATTACGTCGAATCGAAAAGTGGGACGACAACAGTCGTGATCACCGGGGCAGAGCGAACAAGTACTATTTTGGCACTTTTTTTTTTTACGTACTCTAAAATCAAGTTAAATCTTACCAAGGGGTCCAAACAGCTGAAAATCACAAACCACTAATTTTTCGTGAATTAGAGCTTTATTTGAAAAAAAAAAATCCTCCCCTCTGGGGAATATCGAAAGGAGTCGTTTTGAGCTCTTGTTTGCATAATCGTGAAGTAGGTTCTCCGCAACGAAACGTATGTAAATGACGTCTCAGGATCGGTGTTATGCCTGTATCTCCCGTCAATTTTCATTTAATTTTTTAAGGAAACAATTACTCCCCTAGGAAACTCCGATATCTCTCCAAATCCGTGGTCGTCGATGATTCACGAAAAGTATACCTCTCAGGACAAAGGTATGAAGCTTTTACGATTATTCGACGATAAATAGGCGAACAACATTAAAAAAAAGTCCGTTTCTTCAGCGACAACCACCTGGAGATCAGGGTTTTAACGGTATTTTCAGGTCTCAGATCGCACCTACCAATTCGGAGAAACTTGCGCATTGGTGCTCTGGGGAAATGTTGGATTATTTTTCGTGCACGGACTATATCATACCTGGTACCTGGTAGGTTTTTTTGTCTTTGTCGTGGGTTCTGATTACTATGGCCCCCCGTAATAAAAGGGTTTGCCACTTGACTTTCTTAGCACTAGAACGCTATAGGGCCCATGAATTGGGCCCAAATTTACGTGGTATTCCTTGGTTTTAGAGGCATGCTCTTCGAGTGGACTTTGAATGCCCCGTTAACCACGCCAAAGCTTTGAAAAGTGATGTACTGCCTGCTGTGGTGGGCCCAAAGAGTCCGGGCTCTTTTGACATGGTCGTCGTTGATTTTTTTTTTATTTGTTTCCGAGTGGGTGCTAGGTTAAGAACTGCTAGCACGGTTTGGAGACGAACTACTTGGAGTTGATGTGATTTCATTATTGCAGTGGTGAAAGGGTTGAGGAACCTGGCGTGTTGCGATGGCCGTACCCCACCAAGACGCGCGTGAGTTCAAGCGTCCTTGGCGCTTCTTGACTGTTAGCCCTGCATCGCTCCTTTGCATGTCGCAATTTTTGTCCTATCCTTCCCCGAAGCTTGAAGTACCTCATGCGACGGCGCTTAAGCCGCGGTCTGACGAGCCTAAAGGGGGCCGCGGGAGACGAGGCGAAGGCGTGTTTGGCGAGCGAGACTAAGGGGGTGCCGGCAGGAGCAATGTTGGAGTTCTCCATCTCGGTGTACATGATGGTGCAGGCCTCGCCCGAAGACCGCGCTCTGTATATATTCTCGATCCTCGACACGAACGGGGACAAGCAGGTGAGGGCCACCAAACGGTAACGATTCCCCCGCGTTGTCGCGTAACTGTTTGGTTGTGGCTTGGGCTGCGTGGTTGAGGGGAAGCAAACGAGACAGCTGTTATTCTGCTGCTCGGAGGGGTGGTTCCCCCGCGTCGCCTATAACTACCTACAGTCGTGGTCCCTCTATAGTCCCGGTTGAGTAGTGCGGGTTGCCCGCTATAGTGCCTGTGAAATTACTTGGCACATATGGGAAAACCCAGTAGTGGCAGTATGCGGAGTAGTGCCGGTTGCCGCTATAGTGCCGGTATTTCGGGCTGGCACACACCGGCGCTATTGAGGCACCACTACTGTATTGATCATTGTTGAACCCCGAATGACATACGAAGTATTTCTTCATTAGGAGACCAGTGATTAAAGTACCCCAACAGGCAGTCCCTTTTAACGAACACCTATTGCCCTTAGGGTCATTCTTATTGAAGCCTTTTTTTCCCTAAATTTCCAAATTTTGGAAAAACAAAAAATGGAAACTGGTATCGAAATACGAAGGCGTTCTGTCACAAACTTGGAATTTTTACAGAGTGCAAAACACATGGAAAGCTTAAATTTCCAACTTTCCAATTTTTCTGACATTTATATGGAAATCAAGTTTTTTTTTTTTTTTTTTTTAAATTGGGTTAATTCGACAAAGCTTGCTTCGATAAAAATGGGCCTAAGTTGTGTGGTTGTGTGGAAGGAAGTCTTCGCAATCGTGGATGCAGACGGAGCCATTTTGGTCTTCTGCTCGGGAGAGTGTTTCACACGTCAGACAGATCATCGATCCCCACTTGATCTAGATATTTCAGGGAAGATCTGTATGGGCTAGCTCATGTTGCCGGGTGGGAGCCGTACGATCTGCATGATCTAGCACGTGTTTCCTGGGTTGGATCTGTACTCTATATATTCAGATCCTGCACAACATCTCATAACGGCAGCTATAGGATCTACTGTAGATGACCTAGATCGTGATCTAGATCGTGATCTGTCCGAGGTGTGGAGTATTTTGGCCGATTTGTGAGGCATGCTTGAGGACGCCCGTGATCGCGACAGGGAATGTCCGGGTTGCCGGGCCTGACCGCCGTCTAAAACAGTAAGCCCGCCCTGTTTGCACTCTACTTGATTTTTTCTCTTGCGACCGCGCGAAAGAGCAGCCATGCTGTCCGGTTCTCTACCGTAGCGTTGTCTTTCACTTTTTGACAAGTTGTTCCTCTTCGTTAAATGTTTACCCGTATTTTGGCCGATTTGTTTTGGCATGCTTGAGGACGTCCGTGACCGCGACGGGACATGTCCGGGTGGTCGGGCCTGACCACCGTCTTAAAACAGACGCATGCTACGAGAGGGGTCGCACCTTTTGTTTTCTGATGAGGAGTTCTCCTCCTCTCACCCATCCACTGACTTCATAAAAAAGGAAAGAGCACCCTGATGAATAATCCAACGGCCTAGGTATCGACCGTAACACACAAGACATTCCAACGATATTTGGTAGGTTCCTCAGTCGAGTAGCATCGTCAATCAGAGATGTTTTCGGGCAAAAACTGCTGCCTCTCTCGTAGCGCGCGTCAACGGTAAGCCCTCCCTGTTTGCCCTCTGCTCGGATTTTTTTTGTTGTTGTTTGCGGCCGCCCGAAAGAGCAAGCCCTGCCTCAGGGGATTTGAAGAGCAACCATGTTGTCCGGTTCTCTACCGTATACTACGCTTGCTACACGATAGCGGTAGCACTGTTTGGCTAAAATATTTTCTCAAGGGCGGAGCTCCTTATAACCCCAAATCGTTGGAGTGTCCTTCTTGCTTTGCCGTATGGTTGTTTTGTACACCTAGGCCATGGGATTGTTCGTCGGGTTGTTCCTTCTTTTTTCTTAAAATCAGATTTTTGGGTGAGGTATAGAGCTGCTCAAGTGAGGAGTCTCAGAACAAAATTGGTGCATCTCTACCGTACTATTAGTAGCATGTTTGACAACATGCTACTAATAGTACGGTAGAGGTGTACGACATGCTATTAATAGTACGGTAGAGGTGTACAACATGCTACTAATAGTGCGGTAGAGGTGTACAACATGCTACTAATAGTACGGTAGAGGTGTACAACATGCTACTAATAGTGCGGTAGAGGTGTACAACATGCTACTAATAGTATGGTAGTGGTGTACAACATGCTACTAATAGTACGGTAGAGGTGCACCACTTTTTTTCTGAGGCTCCCCACCTGAGGAGCTCCATACCTCTCCCAAAAACTGATTTGGGGGAAAATATATACCAGGTATGTGCTACCCGATGAACAATCATCCCATGGCCTAGGTATATACAACGACAATTTGTTGTAAAAAAAATAGTGAAGTTCCGACGATTTGGGGGTTAAGAAGGCCTGTCATTTTCAGAAACCGTTTCAGACAAAAAGTGCTACCTCTATCGTCGTACGCGTCCGTAGCATGATACCGCAGGGGTGTGCCTACATTTTTCTGAGGCTTTTCGCTTGAGGGGAACTCTGTACCTCTCACCCAACAACCGACTTTGAGGAAAATGGCAAGATAGGCCCGATACACGATCCCATTGGCTAGGTGTAGAAGGAATGGTATTGGAAAACATGAACAGTATTCCAACGAGTTCGGGCAGTTTCTCGGTTGATACAGCTGTGAGTCGGCTGGATCTCACGATTAATAACTAGTCGTCGTGCCGTTAGCCAACGAACTGACTTTAGTTGGAAAGTCGGCTGGCGAAGCCAACTGATGACTAGCCGACTTGCCGACTTAAGTCAGGAATCAGCCCCTCCCGGCCGATTGGGGTCCCGTCCAAAAATGAAAAAGTACATCCCGCGTTGAACAATCCTTCCTACAAGAATGGAAATCCAATAAGTCGGATAGGCGGCACTTCCGGGAAACGACTAACTATTAGTCTGACTAATAACTAGTTGGTGACTTAAGTCGTGCCGACTCACAGCTCTATTCGATTGAAGAGCCCTGTCGGTCAGAACTAGTTGGGCTCAAAAGTGTACCTGGTAACCTCTGCCGTGGCCTGGCTCCGTAGCGTGTCTTCACTTTTTGACAAGTTGTTCCTCTCCGTTTATATGTCCTGCCCGTTTTGTTGATTGACCCCACCGTTCTGCAGCTGGAGCGTCAGGAGCTGCAGGCTGCCTTGCTCTTGTACATGAAGAGCATGGCCAGGGTTATCCCAACCGTTGTGTCTCACCAGTTCAAGGGCATGGGGAGGCTCGTGGACAGCGAACAGATTAAGGAGGAGATTGTGAACGTGGTGGACGAGGTACGTCGCGGGGCTACAAGATCACTGCTACGACAGGGGGAATCGCTTTTAGAGCTCGTGCGAGCGGCTACCCTCTACGTTTGCTGTTTTGAAACGCTTCTGCGCCTTTCGGTTTCGCGATGTTCACCGCCGCCATGCACTTGGTTTGTTACGCTGCGCCAACAAAAGTATTTTGAAGACAGTTTTTGAGTGAGATACAAATGCAAAGCCACTCGCGTGACTGGCAAAAGCCGGTAGTGAAGATGATGTTATAGCATCCCCCTACCGTGGCTTTTAGTCGTTGCGTGTGTTCTTTGCATTATTTGTCCTCCCCGAAAACAGAAATGAATGAATTTAATTAAATTTTAGTTATTTTAGTGCATACCAGGTACGTTTGCCATGTGTATCATATACGTATATTTCGTGTGCCCGAAGATGGAAAATGTGTAAGAACTCTATTGCCTGTATGAAGCGATTCAATTTTCTGATTTGGCTTGTTTTTTTTTGCTGTGTTATTCGCACCCGGTATCTTTTGTCTCGCAGGTAGTCTAAGACCAATGGGTATGATAACAGAATGCGGATGTCCAAAAATGCCACTTTGAAGGCCTATATCTCGCCCGAAACTCGAACCTGAAGGTACCGACTTCAGGAAGAGTCAATTCTTCTTCCGAGAAATTTCCTTCTACCCCTCGACGTCCAACACATCCAGAGCCTGTGCCGATCCTTCACCCTAAAGACCCCCCCCCCTCCAAGTAAAAAGTTTCTATGTAATATATGGAAAAAACGTAATGAGCGCCCAAATGTTGGAGGTGTCTCTATTAGGAGTA
>JAYJMJ010000391.1:5095429-5105950 GCA_036873875.1 Laminaria ephemera
ACTCAAAGAGCATGCCTCTAAAACCAAGTAATACTACATAAATTTGGGCCCATTTCATGGACCCTATAGCGTTCTAGTGCTAGAGAGGGTTAATAAAATAACCCTTTCACTACTGGAAAAAAAAATCCCACACTAATTCCAAGTAAGTTGCCCCCAAAAACATGCGTGCAGTTGTAAAGGGACAAAGGGGCTACGCTTCCCCCCGCCCCCCCCGCGATTCGCCATTTGACTCGTGCCATGATAGGAGCATGGTATCACTTACTGGCCAAAATATTTCCGACTGACTGGGCTCCTAAGCTTAAGAACTACCCAACCGCGTAGGAGTTTTACAATATTTTTGGTTGTATTATAATAGGATAGTTCATCGGGTTGCACTTCCGGATTTTCTCACAGTCGGGTTTCGGGTTAGTTTTTTTTTTTTTTCAATCATCACTTTTACTTTCCAGCTCAACTCGTCAGAAGAGATTTTACGCTCAGCGACCTTCTGGACAAGCCGTGGTCACAGGTGTCTTCCGTTCTCCCCCCCGGTACGTGCCTTCAATTTTTATCGGGCATAGGGTTCAGCATTCCCACTTTTCAGCGTTTTATGCTACGTCGATTTTCATCGATTTTTGCTAACTCACGCTCTCGCGCTTTCCGCTAGGTATGGAGCTCCCCGAGTGAGGAGCCTCAGCAAAACTAAGTCCAGCCCTACCGTGACATGTGTTGATGACGACTCTTTGTAGGGGGGTAACCCCCATGTAACTACCGCGTTTAATCCACTCGCGCGAGTACCTCATTCCAAAAAACGGGCTTAAACTTGTTTTTTGACGGCGCAGCGTAACAAACAACTACATGTTGATGCATATCGCGAAACCAAAAAAAAATATTAAAAAATTAAAAAATGGGAAGCCACTCGCCGAGCCGCTGAGAAAATGAGGTCCTCAAAGTATTCCCCCTACCGCGGCCTTGGTCTGTCATTACCTCTGGCTTATGCTCCCCCCCCCGCGGTTGGCCATGTTGGCCTTAACGGTGGTGGCGGTGAAAGCGGTCATGAAGATGGCGGTCAGCACGTTAAGGGCCAAGGTTACGGCCAGCGTAATAAAGCTGACGAAGTACATGTACGCCCACATGCCCAGGGGCGAGGCGTACACGTAGCCAGTTATTAACATGTTCCTGTGCGGCGAAACGGTTTTGCGACAAGGGACAGGATAAAGGGCGGGGTCAAGTTTAGAACCGGATTTCATAGCGGCGCAACGGTTTTGAGCGAGATAGGCCGGGGTGGGAGGCAAGGGTCGAATTAAAAAAAACGGAATATAAATATAGCGGGCGCGAATCAACAAACGTAAATGAGCAACGACGTGTACACGTAACCGGTTATCAACATGTTCCTGTTGGGCGTAACGGTTACGCAAGAGAGAAGGGACAGGGTGGGAGGCGGGGGTCGAATTTAGAAACCGGGATTCGTAGCCGGGCAACGGCTTTGCGAGATAGGCCACGGTGGAAGGCGGGGTCGGATTTTGAAACCGGAATTCAAACAGAGCGGGCGCCGATCAACGAACGTAAATGAGCAACGAGGCGTGCACGTAACCCGTTATCAACACGTTCCTGTTCGGCGCAACGGCTTAGCGAGAGAAGAGACAAGACGAGAAGCGGGGTCGAAATCAGAAACCGGTATCCAGATTTAAGATATAGCGGGTGCCAATCGAAAAATGTAATGAGCAACATCGCCAACGCATTGAAGGCGAAATCAGATTCCGATAGACGAACATGGCGGGTGTCAATCAACGACCGTAAATGGGCAAGATTGTTATCGACATATCGACAGCTAAGTCGCGTGCTCCATCCTTACATGCAACTGCGAAAGCGGCAAAGGGACACTATTGCACACTTCGGACAGATCACGATCTAGATCACGATCTAGATAGTCTACAGGAGACCCGCCATTCAGAAAATGTTTCTACCGAAAAGTGCTACCTCTGCTGTAGCACGTGTCTACAGTTATTATTACTTATCTACTGTAGGCACTGCAGTTGTTCATAGTTGCGTGCACGCGGTGATTTCTGAGTTTCTGGGTTTTAGCCTCAGACTGGCTCGACGTGTGGTGTTTACTAACAGTGCCTGAGTCAAGATAGTTATCTTTTACTCCGCCAACCAACCGCCTATCCTACATCCGCCGTTATGAGATGTTGTGCAGGATCTGTACATATAGAGTGCAGATCCAACCCAGGAAAAAATTGCTTCATACATCATGCAGATCGTACGGCTCCCACCCGGCAACATGAGCTAGACCATACAGATCTTCCCTGAAAGATCTAGATTATCAAGAGGGGGTCGGTGATCTGTCTGACATGTCACTATTGCAAAAAAATGAATGGCCAGACCAAACATGACACAAGCTAACAGCTGTGATCGGCTGTCTATCGTAATGAAGCGTCCAGACAAGCCACAAATTGAATCAAAAGACAAAGCTCGAACTGGTCGCAAAATAAACCAAATATAACATATAGCACGCGCAGGTCGCAAAACAAACCAAATATAACCTACATCCTCAAAGATAAATACATCTGTAAAAACGCGCGGCCGAAGTATCACGCAGCTTGCAGAGATGAGTATCGACCATTCAATTGGTCGAGCTCACAGCTGACGTATTTGAAATAATTTTAGAAAACCAAATATAATCGAAAAAGCGCATCTCCCTCCTCACAGTAAGGCACTACCGCAGAAAGAAATAATGCACAGTTGTGTTAAGTTGTTTCAAACCAGTCAGTCACTCACTACCGAAGAAAGAAATAGTGCGCACGTACGTTGTATAAATAAAGTGCACCCCAATGAACAATCCCATGGCCTAGTTATAGGTGTATATAGGTTGTTCCTCACCAGCTGTTGTTGACGAGAAGCTCGAAAAGCGTCACAAGCCCCTCCGGGTAGGAATTGAAGTTACTGTCAAATTGGGGATGTTTATTAATACCAAACGATTCTTACATGTACGAACAGGGTAGCGATATATAAGGACATTTTGGGCATGTCCATTGACACCAAAACGATTATTTTATGCACGGACAGAGTAGGGATATATAAGGACACTTTGGGCATGTTTAGTAATACCAAACGCTTCATACATCTCCGGACTGGATAGGGATACATAAAAGACATTTGGGCATGTTTATTATTAATAATACCAAACGATTTTATATTTACGGACAGGATAGGGGAAATATAAGGACATTTAGGGAAATTTTATTCATACCAAACGATTCTTACATGTACGGACAGAGTAGAGACATATAAGGACATTGTGGGCATGTTTATTACCACCAAACGATTCTTATATTTATGCGCAGGGTACAGTAGTGGTAAAGCGCCGGTATGTGTCAGCCGGAAATACCGGCACTTTAGCGGCAACCGGCAATACTCCGCATACTACCACTAGTGGTTGTTCCCATACCTGGTATGTGCCAAGCGATTTCACAGGCGCTATAGAGGGCAACCGGCACTATTCAACCGGCACTATAGAGGGACCACTACTGTGGACCGGCACTACTCAACCGGTGCTATAGAGGTACCACTACTGTGGATCGGCAATACTCAACCGGCACTATAGAGGGACCACTCCTGAGGTAGGTTGTTTCTCACCAGTTGTTGACGACGAGAAGCTCGAAGAGCGTCACGAGCCCCTCCGGGTAGGAATTGAAATTATTGTCGAAGTAGTAAGGCAAGTTGGCGAAAGGAGTACCCTGCCAAAGATAACATAAGGAACAACCACAAGAACGATTCGAAGGTAAAATTCCAAGGCAAGATTCGAAGGGAAAATATGAACAACCACAAGCATGATCTAAAGATAAGGCAGGAACAACCACACGCACGATTCGAAGGCAAGATGAGGAACAACCGTAAGCTTGATTCGAAGGAAATATTCGAAGGGAAGATTCGAAGGTAAAATTCGAAGGTAACATTCGAAAGGAAGATATGAACAATCACAAGCATGATCTGAAGGTAAGACAGGAACAACCACAAGCACGATTCGAATGAAAGATAAATAACAACCATAAGCTTGATTCGAAGGGAAGATTCGAAGGGAAGATAGAAACAACCGCAAGAATGATTCCAAGGTAAGATAGGAACAACCACAACCTTGATTCCAAGGTAAGACAACAACAACCACAAGCACGATTCGAATGCAAGATAGGGACAACTGCAAACACAATTCGGAGGTGAGATTTAGGCACAACCATAAGCTTGATTCGAAGGGAAGATTCGAAGAGAAGATTCGACGGGAAGATTCGAAGGGACGATTCGAAGGGGATATTCGAAGGGAGGATAGAAACAACCGCAGGCATCATTCCAAGGTAACATAGGAACAACCACAAGCATGATTCCAAGGTAAGATAAAAACAACCACAAGCACGATTCGAATGTAAGAGAGGGACAACCACAAACACGAGATTTAGGCACAACCATAAGCTTGATTCGAAGGGAAGATGCGAAGAGAAGATTCGAAGGGAAGATTCGAAGGGACGATTCCAAGGGAAGATTCCAAGGGAAGATAGAAACAACCGCAAGCATAATTCCAAGGTAAGATAGGAACAACCACAAGCTTGATTCCAAGGTTAGATAAGAAAAACCACAAGCACGATTCGAATGTAAGATAGGGACAACCACAAACACGATTCGGAGGTAAGATTTAGGCACAACCATAAGCTTGATTCGAAGGGAAGATTCGAAGAGAATATTCGAAGGGAAGCTTCGAAGGGAAGATGCAAACGTAAGCTTCGAAGGGAAGATTCGAAGGGAAGATAGAAACAACCGCAAGTATGATTCCAAGGTAAGATAGAAACAACCACAAGTATGATTCCAAGGTAACATTTAGGCACAACCACAAGCATGATTCCAACGGGTGGAAGTAAGCAGGTGAACCCATCACACGAAAAACACCGAGAGGGCGGGCACAACTCGCTGCAACGTTGTGTTGTACCCATTTCCAATTGCACAACTCGCTGCAATGTTATGCTGCACCCGTTTCCCATTGCATCAACGTACACGCTTTGGCAGGGTGCCTACAGGTATGCACACGTCAGTCAGATCACCGACTCCCACTTGACGATCTAGATCTTTCAGGGAAGATATGTAAGGTCTAGCTCATCTTACCAAGTGGGAGCCACACGGTCTACATCATCTAGCACATGTTTCCAGGGTTGGATCTGCACTCTCTATATACAGATCCTGCACAACATCTCATAACGGCAGGTACAGGATCCACTGCAGATGATCTAGATCGTGATCTGTCCGAGGTGCGCACGGTATGCCAGGAAAACCTGCGCGCTTTGCTGACCTACCCAGCCAGGGTGGGCGCTACGGTGCGGGGTAGAGTCGAATACCGTGATCTCTGCCCGACCAGCCCCGCCCTTAACCGTGTCTCAACACGACAGTAGAGAAAAGCAGCACTGCTGAAGATACAAATTAAACGTACCACAAGCACGTTATGTCTGCCCCTTTCCCTGAGCCCGCGATGCGATAGGGGTACAGTACCTTTTTTTGGTGAAAAAGGCTTCTGAATACCTTTTTTTGGCGAAAAAGGCTTCTGATAGACGGGGCTCCTCAACTGAGAAACTACCCAACATCGTTGGATGTTTCACAATAATAGTGTTCGTTACATATCTAGGCCATGCATGGGATTGTTCGTCGGTTTTTTAAGCGTACGTTTTCTATCAACGTCAGTTTTTTGGGTGAGGTATCGAGCTCCTCAAGTGAGAAGATGAAGAAACTTTCGGTGCTACACGCTATCGTAGCACGCATCTTGCAGTTTTGTGGACGCGACCCGTTCTTATTCGAGCACCACTTTCTGAACCCGTCTAACCACAACGAACATCTGAGGAAATTAGAAATTAGAGTCTCAACAATACAGTAGAGAAGAGCAGCACCGCTGAAGCTGCATTTTTACACAAAGGTAATGAACGCGCGCTCAGCACAAACTCCGCCTTGTACGGTAGTAGCTCCAAGCACTGTGATCACATAGACCCCACCCCGCCTTGCAAAAGCGCGTGTGCGACAAAACTGCTGCCTTGTACCCCAGGCTACCAGCGCAGCATTGATACCGACTGCTTGACGAGGCTACCAACGCAGCATTGATACCGAATGCTTGACGCGCAGCCGTAGCGAATTGCTGCGATCGCGCCGGGGGGCTCAACTCTGGCACTTTCGGTGACGGAACTAGCCAAAAACAAAGGTGTTTTTCTTGTGTAGTTAGCGAAGCGAGTTTCTAATTTACGACGGCGCCAAAACAAAAGCTCATTTCCGGCCTCGCGTGCCCGAATCTCTGTGTCCCGTCCGACGACCGGAATCTCCCAAAACAGAACAAACCGAGGGACGGTCCAGGTTTTTGTTCAAACACCCGATCCTTGGGAGCAACAGCAGCAGCAGCTAGTTGCTACAGCAGCAGCAGGTGCCATGGTAGCGCTTCCCACTAACGCACACAGTTGGCGACAGTTCCAAATGTCCACTACCGCGAGTTCCTACCGTAGCGAGAGCTGCCGTATGTTACTAGCACCAGCCCCGTGCTTGCATTCTTGTATACTCACCCCATAGTCAGCGTCGCGGGTGATCACGCCACCGTACAGGGCCATCCCAAGGTAGGCGTACACGTGAAAAATGGTGAAGATAACGCCTGCTTGGGCGAAAACCGAAGGAGTTACCGTGTACCTGGGAGGCAAAGAGATGGCGGGCGCGGGGGGGGGGGTCGAGTCGGGCCTTGCGCATGCGTTAAACATTGAAAACTATTAAAAACAACGCCGGCTTGCGCGAAAAATGAAGGAGTTATAATGTACCTGGGAGGCACGATGAGATGGCGGGCCGGGGGAGAAAATTGGGCCGGGCATACACGCTCAACACTAACGTTTTAAGCACTGCACCCACGTTGTTGTCGACACATTCCTTGGAAATAGACATGGAACATTTTTACAGAGGTATAAACCTTGGAGAATTGCACCCACGTTTTTGGGGACAAATCACTTGGAATTAATGTGAAATTTTATGCAGCAGTACAAGGGTTAAAATAAAAGACCCAGCTTAGAGTAACTAGGGTGGGATAGTTTTTGCAGCAGTAGAAGGGTTAGACTAAAAACCCTTACAGTGCTCTCGCGCACGTCTTCACCCGGAATGCGACCGCTGTGGTACCGGGGGCGACGAAGACCACAAACGTCGAGAAATCCTTCCCCTACGGGGTTAAATATATACCAGGTAAGTGTTGGAGAGGAGAGGAGAGGTTCAATTCATATATATAGGAGGTGGAGAGGAGAGGAGAGGTTCAGGTACACTTGGTTGTGTGAAGGCAGAAATTGCATCGCCACTGTTCCAGCGATTCGCTTGGTTTCATACTCGGAGCGCCTGAGTATCCAACCTCCCAGGGCTCACCAAAACACAGCTGATAATGTCAACCCGAATGATGTGTGGTACAGCTCTGAGCTGGCACACCAAAACATCCATTAGTACGTGTTCTCCGAGGTGTGTTGACCATGATAGTATCTCCTGCAGACTGAGCACCGTACGCACGGTCCTCGTCAAAACAAAATGTATGTAAGAGCTTTAGACTATCCACAAAGACTTTATATATATTTCTACTGTATACCAGGTGTTTTTATGCTCCGGCGGTTGGGTGAAAATGAAGCTTGAGCTCACCACACTTCCACGTAAAAAAGACAAGTTTAAGGGCAAAATCCACCAAAAACGCGACGACTTCCCCACGAGACCCGTGCTTTTCTAATTCAGAGAAACACATTGCACATGCATGCACCCCAGATCTCGTACGGCACATCAAACCTGAGCGAAGCACGACTATGAACATCTGGTTGAATAAATTATCTCTGCATAATTCAGCAGACCCTTGTACCATCCGCGGCGATCCCATCTCTCCATCTGCATTGCAAGGAGGAAATTCGCAAAGGGTATGGTTCTTCGCTCTCTTTCCCCTACTCCCACCTCAACCAAAAATGTCGGTTGACGGCACTCTTGCCCCTTGACGGACAGCCGTCAAGGACCTCCCCACGCTAAAACTAGTATATAACGTCGGTTGACGGCACTCTTGCTCCTTGACGGACAGCCGTCAAGGACCTCCTCACACTAAATCTAGGATGTTAAGTCTAAAGAAGCCTTGACGGGTCAAAACAAGACCGTCAACCGACATATTTGAGCTCAACCATAGGACAGATCTAACGGACCCGTCTGGAGGCCATACTCGAAAACCGCACCCCCCTCCTCCAAGCCATAAGATACGCATTTTTTTTAAATGTGATATATGGAAGAAACGTAACGAGCGCCCACATGTTGGAGGTGTCTCTATTAGGAGTAGGAACGGTGCTCCGTCTGGAAAGGGACGCGTGGCCAACGGTCAAATGACTAAGGCAAGCAACAAATTCTGTACCCCCTCCCCCCTCCTCTTCTACAAGCCACATTTGGTCCAAGCGTGCGCTTACATTGTGGAGACGATGCCGTTAATAGACGGGACGAGCTTCAGGAGCGTGCCAAGGTCCATGCATCTCGAGCTCATCAGAAGAGCGATGGCCACCTGGATATGCACATTTCGGATCTTTCCGCTGCGGGGGGGGAAGTGACGAGACAGAAGAGAGACACACCGGTAAGGATATTGAGTCAAATTAAACACACTCACGCATCCGTATACCACGGCAGCTTACGCTGCGGTAGTAATAACGGTGACCGTCGGTAGGAACAGTTCGCGCTGCCGTTGCCACGGGAACTGAAGGATACGCCAGCTAACGCTGGATTGCAAATGCATTTGGGTTAAATAGACACACGATACGTATGAAAATACGTGGAAGTGTGGTGAGCTTAAGCTTTATTTTTCCCCATCCGCCGGAGGATAAAAAAAAAAAACACACACACACACACAACGAGACACCATTTTCATAGTACCAACAGGTTACGGGAGGAGAAACACTACTATGGACTAAACAAAAACCAAGTATTAATAAAAGACAAGCGTGTAGTACCAACATATTACGGGATAACTACTACTGTGGATTAAATAAAAAACAAGTATATACAAAAAGACAAGTGTGTAAAAGGGTTGATCACCTCAATCCGAGACTGAGACAAACGTAGGGAAGTCGCGTGTTGAAATGGGTCGCCAGATCGTGGCGATCCGACTCGTTCGGTGGAAAGCAACGTAATTTTTTCGTTGTGGTGGTGACAACGTACGTGTGCAACGGCATTTTGGCGTGTTGAAGGGAGTCGCCAGATCGTGGCGCTCCGACTCGTTCGGTAGAAAGCAACGGAAGCTATTCATCGCGGCGGTGACAGCATGCCCCTTGCCTTATGTCATCCTCGACATGCGTGCCGACAGCGCCGCAATAACTCGCCTCTTCTCTCGCAACTGGGTTATTGGTGTTATATACTCGCGGTCGATATCCGTACGGCTAGGACTCGCCTCTTCGCTCGGTTCTTACGTTGGTAAGACATACTCGTGATCAAATACGAACCCGTCCGAATCTAATATAAAGATCTGAAGTATCTCAAAAAGCGACTTTTGCTTAACCCTTTCAGCACTGTCCGTATCGACAACTCCGCACGAACTATGCATCACGCCGGCTACTCGATACCAATGCGAAACAAACGCAGAACCCGGCGCGGCTCACTCTTCCTCCTCTCCGTAGACGCTATCCCAATCCTTAGGGGAGGTGAATATCGTGAACCATAACAGCCCCACCATCGTGAGGATGAGAGACATCGTCTTCACGCGGTTCCAGGGCAGGGCAATGTAAGCCTGCGAAAAAAAAAGGTGCGAGAGGAAACGAGATGTGGGGCGTAAAATCATTGTGGTAGTTTCGGTAAAAAAGCTAGCGCCTATGAATATCTGCTGGCAGACATTGACTGGAATAGATATACACATGACTCGACAAAAAATTATCACCACGAGTAAAGCTAAACGAGTAAATAGCACGGTTGCTACTGCAGTACGTGTGCATCATGTCAGAGCAGATCAAAACACATTCAGGATGCGACGAATTGCGATCTTTTTCATTCCAATTTCAACGCCGCTTTTGCTTTCGAGTATGTCGCCTAGTAATACCAAATACCTCACACACCCACACACACAAAGAGAGGGGTCGCAGAAAATAACACGAAAGAAATGAGCTTCGACGAAATCCTCGATCTCACAGCTAAGGTGTCTTTTGTAACGTTTACATAAAGAAATAAAAACACGCTTGAGCTGTGAATTCGAGGACTTCGTCGAAACTCATCTTTGCAAACTGTGTGTGAGATTTCGATCTCGCGCATTTATAAAAACGAAGAACAGGAAAAAACACAACAGTGCTCACCCGGACACCCGTAATGACCAGCTCGGCCAGAATGGAGACCCCCACAAATATCGAAGTGGGCAGCAGGGCCCACCAGAACAGGTGGGTATTGAACACCCACGGGCTCATGGCGCAGCTTACAACGACAAAAGCCATGTTCCACACATATAGCGGCAAGAGCATGTACTGCCCCATCCTAAGAGGAGGGCATGGACGGGGGAGGGGGAGGGAG
>JAYJMJ010000391.1:5229149-5246493 GCA_036873875.1 Laminaria ephemera
TCGGGGGGGCTCGAACCAGCGAAATCGACCTTAGTGGTTACGAGGTTAACCCACTAGACCATCGGGGACGCCGATATGGCAGTACTCGTATGTAGTATTAATAGGAGAATTGCGGACTAGCTGTGTTTTGTTTTTTTAGGCGAGGGTGTCCTATGAACATCATTATCATGTCGGGGAACGTAATACATCCGTGGTCTCGCAGTCGTTTTGTTTTTATCCTCGCTTTCTTGTCAAGCCACCCCAGGGCTGCCATATGAGCGTTTTGTCAATGTAACTGCCGCCGTGAAGCGATCCACGGCCCTCTTCAACCAGCCGCGGAGAGTCCATCGTTAATGCCTCGGGCATCGACCCACTGTCGCTTTTTGTTGTTCGTCGCTCGGATTCCCTCCGCACCTCCGGTCCCTGGGTGCTGTGCGCACGACGGAGCAGCGGGCGCCGGCCAGTTTAATGCTCCGGTCCAGATGCTCAAGAGACAGCCGTCCGAGCTCCAGAACGACCTAGCCTTCGATCCCGTCACGCTCACCTTCAGGTATGATAATCGTCGGTATCGTATGATACTCGTCGGTATCGTATGATACACGTCGGTATCGTATGGTACACATCGGTATGTGTCGGTTTGGTATGATACACGTCCGTATGGTATGGTATGGTATGATACACGTCGGTATGGTATGATACACGCCGGTGTGCTGTGATACATATCCGTATGGTATGATGCTCGTGGGTATGGTGTGATACATGTCGGTATGGTATGATACTCGTGGGTATGGTATGATACTCGTCGGAATAGTATGATACACGTCAGTATGGTATGGTATGATACACGTTGGGATGGTATGATACACGTCGGTATGGTAAGATAAACGTCGGTATGGTATGATACACGCCGGTTTAATGCAGCAGTACAATACGTTGCTTGTAATACTGTACAATAACACGAAGCAGCGGAAGATTAAACTACTGTACGTTTTACGGTGGTACTGTAGTAGCTGCGATTTTTGTACAGTACAATTTGTTAGACTGCTTCTTACGTCGGCGAATTTCGGCTTCTGAACCGCTTTCAAGCCTCCCAGTCTTGGTGTTTCCGCAAGGGTCTTCTTGATCCTCCCCCGGTCATAAAAGAGGATTTTGCGGGTAGCCGGTTGGCCACGTGTAAAGTGTTCGCCTCCCTTGCGCGATTCACCCACCGTTATACGTGCCGCATCGATTACATGCGTCGGGTGATGTCACTCTGCTGGCCCTTAACTGCTGTTGTCGTGCGCTCGTTGTCGTGCTTTTATCTTCGGGCGGGTGCAGCGACATGTCGTACAGCGTGCCCCATCCCTCGGGCGATGGCAACTTGGAACTCCTCTCGGGCATTTCTGGGTTCTGCAAACCTGGCGAGGTACGCGGGACGGGATGCTTTTGTTTAGCTCGGTTTTTAATTTTTTTGGGGGGAGGGTTGTTTGGTCGGTTTCTTATTTTGTTTGTTGGGTTTGGTTTGCTGGGTTGTCAATCTTTTGGGTAAACGATGAGAGGGGATGGAGTGGGTTGTTTCCGCCCTTTTTTCGCCGTCGAATGGCCACAAAAATCGATTTAATTTACATTAGTTGGGCATGGGTTGTTAGTGTTGTGGG
The DNA here is from genome assembly GCA_036873875.1 of Laminaria ephemera. NCBI lineage: Eukaryota > Phaeophyceae > Laminariales > Laminariaceae > Laminaria > Laminaria ephemera. The sequence goes on from JAYJMJ010000391.1 coordinate 5,230,766, forward strand.
TGAACGGCGAGGGCGGGAAGGGGGGTTGCTTCCGCCCGTTTTCGCCTTCGAACGACTGCAACAACCGATGTGATTTCCCTGAATCGATCGGTTTGCAGCCCTCCGAACTAGTGCTTTGGTTAGCTAGCGTCGTGGCACGTCGCCGACAACCCCGCTGCTGCACCCTGCCGCCTTGTCTCCCCCCCCAAAGCACGAAACACAAGTGCGCCGCGTTTTTTAACGCCGTGGCAGTGTTGTCGGCCTCCAGTCGATCGGTTGGCAGCCCTCCAAACGCGCCACACTTGTTGGCTATGATAGCATCGCGGCACGTCACACCACCCCGACCACCCCCGCCGCATGCTAACAAACCTTCCATTCTCTCTTTAAAAACCCATAATTATGTTTGCCGTCGCGTCCCCTCTCCTCCCCCGTCGGCTGCACGGTTGGTTGGTCGCACGATTGTTTTCGGATTTCTATTTTTCGCAAAAGATGACGGCCCTGATGGGCTCCTCGGGAGCCGGCAAGACTACGCTCCTCGACGTGCTCGCAGGACGTAAGACGGGAGGAACTATCACGGGAGACGTCCGCCTCAACGGGCACCCCAAGATCCAAAAGACTTTCACCAGGTGAGTTCAACGGGCACCTAAAGATCCAAAATACTGTCACCGGGTTAAGTCCAACGGGCACCTCAAGATCCAAAAGACTTTACCCCAAGATCCAAAAGACTTGTACCAGGTCCAACGGGCACCTCAAGATCCAAAATACTTTCACCAGATCCAAATCACTTTCACAAGATCCAAAAGTTTTTTACAAGATAAGTCGAACGGGCACCCCATGATCCATAATACTTTCACTAAGTGAGTCCAACGGGCACCCCAAGATCCAAAATACTTTCAGCAGGCGAGTGCGTTCGTCGAGTTGCGTCGAGATCTTGACGCCCTTACGCAGGAATGTGAAACATCCTACCTCCGGGCTTGCCAACGCCCCTCTCCCCCCTTTCCCTCTGTTTTTATGGTTCTTCGCTGTCAGTCGCGCGTGCAAATCCACATGCTTTGTTTTGCAAAAACGGTGAGTTCTCTTACCGCGCTCTAACCCCCCTTCCTCTTCTTTTGTTGTGTTTTATCTTATTTCTCTCGGATGCAGGGTTGCGGGGTACGTGGAGCAGCAGGACATGCACTCCACCGTCGTCACCGTCAAAGAGGTACAGACCAGGCAAAACACAAAGTTGATTCATTCATTCGTTCATTCATTCATTCATTCATTCATTCATGCATACATTCATTCATTCATTCATGCATTCATCCTTGTCATGCGCCATTCATGCGTTCATTCATTCATTCGTCCGTTCATTCAGTCATTATTCCATTCATTCACATATTCATTCATTGGTTGATTGGTTGACTGATTGGTTGATTGATTGATTGATCGGTTAGTTCGTTGGTTGACTGGTTGGGTTTGTTGGTTGGTTGCTTGATTGACTCATTGGTTGGTTGATTGATTCATTGGTTGGCTGGGTTGGATCGTTGGCTTCTTTCGCGGAGATCAACACGTGCAGTCGAGGATGACGGTTGTTGTATTGGTACAACATGTGTTATGCTTCGCCTGGGGATGCAAACACAAGATGTTTAACATTGATTTCGTTGAGACCAACACGTGTAGTCAAGGCTAACGGTTGGTGTCTTGATACAGCATGCGCTATTCTTCGCCCGAGGGTGAGGCCGGCGGGAGGGGGGAGGGTGAGGGGCGGTGCAGTTTTTCGATATCTGTGGGGGCTTTAGCTTATCCCCTATAGAACTGCACCTACGTTTTTGGGCACAAACTACTTGAAGTTAGGGGGGGATCATTTTTGCAGTAGTATAAAAGTTAATACCGCGCGCTCTACCGGCTTACTTGTGTTGTGTTTTTTGTTTGTTTTTGGTTCGTGCTACGGTTTCGCGATAGGCCTTGATGTTCAGCGCTACCATGCGGCTGGATGAGGAAACTGTGGACAAGCAACGCCGCGAAGAGTTCGTCGAGAGCATCCTGGTGGTGAGTCCGACAAAGAATCGCTGTTGTTCCGGTTGAGTCGCCATCAATTCAGTAGACCTTACTACTTACAGTGTTGGTCCCTCTATAGTGCCAGTATGTGCCAGCCGGAATTAGCGGCAATATAGCGGCAACTGGCACTATTCCGCACACGGCCACTACTAGTTGTTCGCATCTGTGCCGAACGGTTTCACAGGCACCATACCGGACAACCGGCACTACTCAACCGGTGCTATAGAGGGACCACTACTGTGTTCTACATTATGGTTGACGCACACTGTGTACGAGACGAAGAGGACTGGCCCTACACATTGCTTGATTGCGTTGGGGTTAGGGTTAGGGGTTGGGTTAGTTATGTTCGTAGTGCCCTCCAGTAGATCTTACCACCTATTCTACATTATGGTTGACGCACACTGTATACGATATGAAGAGGACTGGCCCTAAACATTGGTTGATTGGGTTGGGGTTAGGGTTAGTTATGTTCGTATCCTATGCAGTGATTCTCAGCCATAGTGTCGAATAAGTGGCAAGGTGCCCTCATCAAGTGACTCCCGCGGCTAGCACCACGAAGCGACTCGCTTCCGTTTTGACGACGCGTTTGTCGTCTGAGGCACTTTTGGTCGACGGGAGATGGCATTTAGACCAGCCCCCTGCAGTACACTTTTCCCATGTCTAGAATGCTTCCAAAAATTGTCCATGGTTATAGTACTAGTCCATTCTCTCCTTCTTGGCATGATTTTTGCTTGCGTTTGTTTCTGGCCCCTTCCCCTCTTACCCCCCACCGGTTCGACGTTTTCCAGATGTTGGAGCTGGACGTGATCGCCGATCGACTGATCGGCAGCGATGAGGATGGGGGGCTTTCCCTCGAACAACGCAAGAGGACCACGCTGGGCGTAGAGCTGGCGGCCAATCCGAGTCTCGTTTTCCTGGACGAGCCTACGTCGGGACTCGATGCGCGCTCGGCGCAGGTGTGTGTTTGCTCGGGTGTGGGCGTTTTGCACCCCAAAACGTATTGTAGCAAACACCGTGTAGAGCACACTGTAAGAATTAGAGAACTAGGGTGCGAAAGTCAGGTCCCCCCTGTGTGTCTTCTCACCTTTCATACATGTCGTACCATACGTGTTCTAAAATACGATAAATCTATGGTAAATAAAATATAGTACGAGTAGTACAGCAGTGGTTCTTGTGCGTGTAAATATTAGAGCTTCGAGCACGTACAGTCGGTAAATTCATTTAACGTGCTTTGTCGGGAGGCGCTTTTTTGTCGTGGAAACGAAAAACTTTGTCTTTTTTTGTGTTCGGAAGGTCCGAGGAGAGGCATCATGTTCGTATATAGCTACGATGCTCCGTTTCGGCTGTGGTGCTCGCGTTGGTCAGTGCAATTGGTTGTAAGGACACGAGTTTTTTAGGATGTTGGGGGATGCAAGTAGAGCCATCGGCCGGCCGCGCCGTGAAGTTTTGTTTTTTTGCTGGTTGTGCGTCTTGAAGGGTGCCCCTGACACGATGCCCGCCATTCCCAAGAAGGTGCTGGCCATCACGCCAGGGCAAAAACCCGCCACCCCCTCTCTGTGCCGCAATTTTCCCTAACCAAGAAAACATGCGCCTTGCGTTGTTATGATGCCACGCGCGGTGCAATCCCGAAACCACGCGCGGCGCAATCCCGAACGCCCTCGAGTCCGCAGGGTTCAAGGACACGGTAGGAGGGGTGTACTCATTTAATGCTTTGCCGTAGTCTTAAGACCATAGGCCCTCGCATCCCTACAATGCCAAAAAGGTATCTTATTTTACCGGCTTAGGGCCTCTCGCGCGAGCGTCTACCCTCTTTATTTGCAGGACGTACGCTTTTGTGCATTTTTGTTACGTGATTTGCGCTGCCATGGCATTGCTTGATACGCTCGTGTTTTTTAGTGAGGTTTAGGGCCGTGCGCGCTAGTGGTCTAAGCCCGGTAGTGGAAATGAGGTTACCCCCCCCCTACTGTAGTTCGGGTCGGTTTCTTCAACCGGTTGCGGCAGCGTGATGTGTCATTAACCTGGCCCGCTCCCTGTCCCGTGTCCTGGTCGCTTGTGCCGTCGCACCGGTAGGTGGTGATGCGAGCTATCCGGAAGGTGGCGGCCACGCAGCGCGCGGTGATTTGCACGATCCATCAGCCGTCCACCTACCTGTTCGAGATGTTCGACGCTCTCCTTCTCCTCAAGAAAGGTGGCCAGGTGGTGTTCTTCGGCCCGCTCGGGGAGGGGTCCTCCAATCTCATCCCCTACTTCCAGGTGGGCGCTGTTCTTGAGCTGTGCCTGTCTTATTTTTTTCATAGTATTTTCAAGTGTAGTTGGTTCAATCAACTGCCTCCAACGCAAATAATATTCCTAGGTGCCGTCGTTGTAGCTCGAGCGCAGAGCACCTGCCACCTCAAGAGATAGTGTTTCAGCTTATACGGTAGGGGTGACTGGCGAGGGAGGGCGAAGAGGAGATACATATTCGCAAGAGAGCTGACTTGGAGAAATATTGGCTGGAGATTTGCTTGCATGCATAGCGTGGAGCCGTAGCTTTCTGCCGGCCCTGTGAAGGGGGGGGAGGGGGGGCAGTCAGGTGGGACGGCGGCTAGAGCCCGTTTGCCCACTAGCCTTCACAGCTTGACGTGCGTCCCCGACGTTGTGTCGAGGGCCGTCTACCCCGGGAAAGTGATGCAGAATGCGCCTAGGGGCATTCGCCTCGAGCCAATCTATGCGTTTGTTTGGCATCCCTTACAATGTACCTGTTATGTCTTTACTGGTCGAGCCAATCGCTGCGTTCGTTTGGCATCCCTTGCAATACTTGTCTATACTGCACGTTGAACGTTGAATGCAATAGGATCGATTAGGGTTTCACGCGGAGGTATTGCCGTATTTGACGTAAGATGCTACCCTTCTCTTTGACACAACCTCCACCATAGGAAACCACCCCCGTTATTGAAGAAAGCAAAACACGAAATATTTATCAACTGGGGTGGTTTCTTAAGTCACATAAGGTAAATAGTTGTGCATCCCTTGCGTTTGTGTGTCATTCCCCCTCGTCCCTCCTCCCCGACCGTCATCACCATTTCTTCTTCGTTTTTGGTGATATCCTCCCACGCTTCGTGTGCAGAACGTGCCCGGCACAACTCCTATCCGGGACAATGTCAACCCGGCGACGTGGATGCTGGAGGTCATCGGTGCGGGCACCTCGGGGAAGGTACGTGGACCGGGGCTGTGCGAGAGCTGTGCTAGGGTAGGGATTGCACTTTTGAGCCAAAACATTCATCTCTCACGGGACTCCTCAACTGAGGAGCTATTACGGGGGAATATACTCTAGTAATGAGGACCAAATATGGTCAGTAAAAACGGGGGGATATATAGGTTTTTGTGTATATCGTGGGTTCTGATTACTGTGGTTCTCCGTAACAGCCACCCAATATGTTGGGATCCGATGTGCACGTTACAATATCATTCGTTAGATGCCTAGCCTACGGGATCGTGTATCGCGCTTAGCTTACCATTTTTCTTGGAGTGAGTTGTTGGGTGAGGTGATGAGGTCCTTAAGTGAGGAGCCTCAGAAACTGTAGGTGTCTCCCCTACGGTAGAACTCGCCTGAACCTCCAGTAAACACGCAGTCTATGCGGAGAGCAGTGCCATCACGATATGTATTCGAGTCCATTTGGAACCCGTTTTTTTTCGTTGCGTGCTCTGTGGTGTGTCGTACCAGGTCAACCCCCAGATGTACGCCGACTACTACAACAAGAGCAAGCAGAAGGAGACCACTTCCCGGCAGGTAAATACAACGTCGTCGAGACTGTCAACCTAGAAAGTGTAAGGCGTCGGTCGTATTTATGGCTACGAGTCCAGATAACTCCAATGGGATGGCCGCATTTTTTTTAAAGAAGCAGAACGACAGCCGCCGACGTAAAGTACATTATCTGAACGTTTTACCACCGATCGCCCGCGATGAAAGCACAGTAAGATCTCCGACGGCGATACGAGAACCGGCACAGAAAAACGGGTGTACGAGTACGGTACACATCGGCGTTTGTCGAAATCAGAAAAAAAAAATCAGTGTATTTCGAGAGCGGACGTGCGCCGGGGTAATCAACGATTCAACATTCAACGACGATTTCTATTGGTCGCACATGTATATGCGGCGTCCTGCCTGCGAAGAGAAATCCCAGTCACCAATTACAACTTAGTCAAAGCGGCACCGATGAGTTGCTCCCGTTCTCAGGGCACGTTTTTCAAAGTTTTCGATATTGTTTTTCAAAGTTTTCGGTCTCCATTATTTTCGGAAAACCTTTTTTTCGTCACGGTGCGCTGATGTCCGCGTGCGTCGTCGTAAGCGGGTAACGATTTTCCTGGTAGGCTTCTTTCCATGCGTCGATTGCGTTCCTCCTTCGAAAACATTGCGTCTGTCGCAAACTGGGATCGGCTCGCTCGGTTTCCGTTAGAGATTGTTCTGGACTCGCTAGCTCGCTCGATTTATGTTGGAGGTTGCTCTGGACTCTGGGTTGCGTTGGGGTTGGATTGGGTTGGATTGGGTTGGGTTGGTTTGGGTTGAAGACAGTTACAAATATCTACCAGCACGAGTTCCTAGAGAGAGGTACAGTATAGTTTATTTTGTTTTAACGCATCCCCGAGCGGTGAAACTCCCCTCGAGGCAGTTGCTGGATGAACGCTTCGCGTTGAGAGTAAGACACCCAAAGGTTCGGCGCGATCGCCCTCCATCGCCACGGTTTCAAGATACGCGGTCAATGGCCTTGCGCATGTTTGAGGCTATTGTTTTGACCCGCTGCAACCCCCCCCCGCTCTCGTGTCTTTGCGACTTCTCCCGAAGGCGAACCGTTGGCTGTTATTTTAACCCCACGTTCGTTGGTCACGCGATTTTGCGTCCGACGTTTTTTGTGATTTTTGCGTTCCATTTTTTTTTTTTTTTGTTTGCGTCTCATTTTGTTTTTGTGATTTTGCGTCCCGCGTTTTTTTGTGTGAGGATATAGCTGCGGCAACTCATGTTTTCCGCTGTTTCTTGTGATTTTGCGTCCCCTTTTTGTTGTTGTGAGGAAACAGTTACATCAACTCATTGTTCCCGCTGTTTTTTTTGTGATTTTGCGTTCAATTTTGTTTGTTGTTATGAAGAAACAGCTACATCAACTCATGGTTCCCGCTGTTCTTTGTGATTTTGCGTCCCATTTTGTTTTTTGTTTGAGGAAACAGTTACATCAACTCATGGTTCCCGCTTTTTTCCGTCCCATTTTGTACTTTTTGTGTGAGAAAACAGTTACGTGAACTCATGGTTCCCGCTGAGGGGTCGGAACCGCTGCACTTCAAGTCTATCTACGCGGCGTCGACGAGTCTTCAGGGGAGAGCTTGCATGGAGAGGGCTGTCATCCAGGTGCGATAATGGTTGCCGTTGTTGATGTTGTTGTTGTTGTTGTTGTTGTTGTTGTTGTTGTTTTTGCTGTTGGTGGTGGTGATGGTGGTTGTTGTTGTGTTGGTGTTGGTGTTGGTGTTAGTGTTGTTATTTGTGTTGTTGTTGTTGTTGTTGGTGGTGGTGGTGGTGTTGTTGTTGGTGGTGTTGGTGTTAGTGTTGGTGGTGTTTGTGTTGGTGTTGGTGTTGTTGTCACTGTTGTTGTCACTGTTGTTGTCACATTAACTCATCACCACAATTTAGTCCGCGTAGTCTTAAGGCAGACTCTAATAACTCTGGAGATCGCTGTATCCGGATAATACGTCCGCCGCCGCCGCCGACCGAAAATAACAAAGCCAAGACCGGCGACTTTTTTTATTCGACCAATCACACCAACGCACACAAGTTGACGGCAGTTACAAGTTGCAAACATTCTCCTGCGCGAGTTCCTACATAGCGACAGCTACACTATTTTACCAGGTATGTTTTAATCGGATGGAAGGGCGGGGAAGTTGCTGTGTCCTCTCGGCTCCGCCCTCTATCCGCTATCTATGCATGTGTCTCTTGGTCTTTCTCTCTACCTCTTTCTTCGCTAAGCCTTGTCTCCTGACGTTGTTTTTCCCTGAATGTGACAGTACTGGCGCAACCCGACGTACAACTTCATGCGGATGCAGCTCTCCGTCCTCATCGCCGTCATCTTCGGCAGCAGCTTCATCGACGCCGGTGGGTATTCTGCGATGCGAATGGTTGCTTCGAGCAGTGTAGCAGTGTTGGTTGACCGTTTTCAGCAGCTCATTAGTTCTGGAAAACGTTGTTAGAAATGCACGCAAGCCCTCCTGCCCTCCCCTCTCCCCGCCCAACTCCCTAACTCCCCCAACCCCGCCCTCCCTTTCCAACTTTAAATGATCGATGAAGGCGTAGAATAATATAATAGTATAACGCCAACCATATCCCCCGTCGTTCGCGGTGCGTGTTCCTGTACTCTCGCGCAGACATCGAAACCGAAGCGGATGTCTCCTCGCGACTGGGCGTGATCTACATGTCGACCATGTTCATCGGCGTTATCTGCATGCAAACCGTTATTCCCTCGGGAGCCAAGGAGCGCATCGTCTTCTATCGCGAACAGGCAAGCCCATGCAGCACCTACTGTACCGACGGCGGGGGGGGGGGGGTGGGGTACTCATTTGTTGCCTGCCTTTGTCATTTAACCGTTGACCATGCATCCAATCCGAGACGGAGCACCGTTCCTACTCCTAGTCGAGACAACTCCAACATTTGGGCGCTCATTACGCTTTTTCCATATATTGTGTTTTTTTTGCGTATGGTGTCTCCTTCCTGTTTCGCCTTTTGTGACCACCATGTATCTCCTAGTATAGTGATGTACCGACGAGGGGGGGCGCGTCTGCTCGATGGCCCAATGACCGGTGGCGGGCGCGAGCCCAGAGTGAACTGGCCGTCGACGCATGCTTATCGCTTTTAGAACAGCATTTTTTTTCCACACTAACTCCAAGTCATTTCCCCCCATAAATGTGGGTGCAGTTTTGGAGGGGTTTTTAACCCGTTGACACTGAAAGAGTGGTCCCACACTAATTTCAAGTCGTTTGTGCCCGAAAACGTTGGTGCAGGTCGAAGAGGGGTTAATCCCTTGTGTACAACTCTCCTCCGTAAGGTACCGATTCCGGTTGTTGTGGAGGAATAAAGGAAGCGGTTGAGTTCCTCGCGTGGGGCTCTATACCATGCTGCGCGCACAGGCGGCCAATATGTACAGCGTGAGATCGTACGCCATCGGCTACGCAATCTCCGAGATATACCGCAACCGCGCTTAACCTTTTTGCCACCGCAAAATAACTCCAGACCCAAGTCAAAAGCGTTTTATTCCCGAAAGCGGGCGTGCAGTTATAAATGGGTTAAGCTCTCCCTTACCATCCCTCTCCCTATGTCCCGCGCGCATACAGGCGGCCAACATGTACAGCGTGAGGTCGTACGCCATCGGCTACGCTGTTGCCGAGATGCCGTACATCTTGTTCATCACGCTAGCGTTCTGCTCTATCTTTTACTGGATCACCGGCCTCGCAGACTCCGCCGAGAAGTTCTTCTTTTACTGGTGAGTTGTTTTTGGTGTAGTCTGCCGCGCGATCTTCTGCTTGGTTTATTGTATTTATTCGGCATCCAGCAGATGGGTAAAAATGAAACTCTTTTAGAATCTCACCCACGTTTTTGGGGTTCAACCTAATTGGATTTTTTGTAGGATTTTGGTTTGCAGTTCTCTGCTCCATCTTTTTCTAGATCACGGGCCTCGCAGAATCCGCCGAGCAGTTCTTCTTCTACTGGTGAGACTTTTGTTGCGCTAGCCTGCCGCGTGACCTTGTGTTTTGGTGTTGGCCTTGAGGGCTGGTAAAAGACCCTAGCAATTGCAACGGTTTGAATGTGTTCTGTCTGTCTCGTGGGCGCCGACTGAGCCCTCTCGCCCCATCTCTGCTGTCATGCACGCCGTGTGCTTCGTCGTGCGCTCACACACTGTGGGCGGAAATATAAGGATTGTTCTGGTATTAATATCAATATATAAACGTTCCTTACATTTCCGTCCAAAGTGGTGCTCTCATCGCCACGTTGGGTTATTGGTGATAGCCTTGCGCGATGGAAACGTTGTAGTCTCGTTTGTCTGGCTCTGCCTCGTGTGCGTCGATCGGCCCCCCTTGCCCCATTACTTTTGCTGTCGTTCACGACATGTGCTTGCTTTGTTGTGCGCCCGCATAATTGGTTTTGGTATGGTGGATGAAGGCTGTACTTCCTCCTCTGGACGACGTTCATGGTCTTCACGGGCATGCTGTTCGTTATGGTGAGCATTGCACTGTTGTAACATTCTGCCGTCGCTCTAATTTTTACCAGGTATATAGTTTAGGATAATAGAAATGAAGGCACGTACCGGGGGGGAGAAGAGATGACACCTGTAACCACGGCTTGTCTAGAAGGTTGCTGAGGGTAAAACCTCCTACGAGTGGAGCTGGCAAGTAAAAGTGATGATAAAAAAAAAACCTTGTAAAAGTTTGGGATCAACGAGGCCTCTCTGCTGCGATCAGCCAGCGACTCTTGCCCAGGGCTACTACCCCCGCGGTGATTCGTCGGTAACCAATGCTGTACCTCGTCGCAGAGAGCAGTCGCTCCGGTAACATAAACACACCATCGTGGTGCGCTGACCAGCTTTTATTGTAGCGTGCGCAAGTTTTCGGGCAAAATCAACCGTCTCAGCCTTTCCATAGTCTATGCACGCAGCAAAGCGCGCGTTGTGCGCTCATTTAACGCAAGGGCAGGCTGTGGCAGGTCATCTCTTCGTACGCGTATCACCAACCCGGCGACAACCTCAATCTGCTGACGTTCTCAGCAAGGACCCCGAGTCGCCTGCGCTCGGCTTGGTCTTGCTAACCTACTCGTGAGGTCTGCTCCCAACAGTGAGGGAGGAGCAGCGCTTTCCGGCGCCCATCTGACCCCTAACCCCCAAACCCCGCTATAGATATGCCTAATTCTCTCTACAATAAACCGCGACTTGCCGGTTGCTGCATCTACAGAGACCGTTACTTCGTCCACCGGCAAATCTATCCTTTATCAACGTTTGTTGGTTTGGCAGGTTCTCCCGGACACGAAGGTGGCGCAAACCCTGGGGGGTGTTCTTTCGAGCGTGTTCAGCCTGTTTGCGGGGTTCCTCATCAGCCCCGCCAAGGTTCCAGGTGCGCCTCAGCACATTCTCGCGCATCCTTTCAACTCGATAACTCTGATTATTGTTTTGAGGTACGATATTTCTGATTTGGTTTGAGCTATGACAACTCTGATAATGTTTCGAGCTAAAGTAACAGTAATATAACTCTGATTAGTATTGCGAGCTATGGTATCTCTGATTTTGTGTTTCGAGCTTCGTATGATAACTCTGATGTGTTTTCGAGCTATATTATGACAACCCTGATTAGTGTTTTGAGCTATGATAACTCTGACTAGTGTTTTGAGCTGTGATAACTCTGATTAGTGTTTTGAGCTATGATAACTGTGATAAGTGTTTCGAGCTATGATGACTCTGGTTAGTGTTTCGAGCTACGATACTCTGATTTGTATTTCGAGCTATGATAACTCTGATTAGCTGATCTGTGTTTATAGCTATACATATGATAACTCTGATTACTAGTGGTGTTTCGAACTATGAGTAGCACCCGCGCTTGGAGTCAACACGATTCCACCAGGTGTTCCGTTTGGGGCTCTTGCCCAAATACTGTTACAGCAGTATTAATAGGTGTGGACACTGTCATTACGCTCCCGCCAGAAAACATTAGTTAATTCGAAGTTGTCATCCATATGCAAGAAAGTACGCACAAGGTGCCGAAGTCCGCCTCACAAGTGATTCTTAGTAGGATGCAGCTCACCCTTCATGCGACTCGCCGAACACCTAACGGTGCTTCGCGCTTGGTGCAAGCGATGTCTGTCTGGTGGATGAAAACCCGACGTGCTCCGTCCCGGCATTGTAGGAATGCGAGGGTCTATGATCATACGACTACGGCTATGCATGAAATGAGCGCACACCCACACCCCGGTCCCCTCCTCTCCCCTACCCTACGTCCGTCTTTATCGTTCTGTTCCACCTACTGCTATTCAGATAGTGTTTGAGTTCTGAACGAGAGGTTATGACGGGAAATTAATTTCGCACACAGAGACCCCACTTAATTTACACTGGAGAAGTATAGGTTGTTCGATAGCCCTTCTCGTCGACGCCCCCCCCCAATAAAAAAACAGAACGCACTATTATCTCCTCGACCTCCTCAAAAGCACGCTGCACGCCGGCCATTTTTTAACACGCGCTTCCCCCACCGACACCTATTGCTCAGGTTGGTTAGATCAATCCCAACCCTGCCCGAGAACTGTCAAGTCAATCCGATCAAGCACTGCACCCCGCCCGCCCCGGCCCCTGATTTTTTTCCACGCACTGTTTGCTCCACACGCCATCGCTCGATTCTTGGTTGTTGGTTGTTGTTTGTTGAACCCCATCGACGGTTGGATTCTTGTTTTTTCTTAGATATCTTTCATACTAGGACGAGACCTGTGGAAGCGCGGCTTTCAGAAGGAGTCGTGGAAGTACTTGACAAGCGCTGCGGCACCCTGGAATAGGCAGGTATGTTATTAGATGGGATAGAATGGGATGGGGATGGGATGGGAGGGGAGGGGAGGGGATGAGATGGGATGGGAGGGGAGGGGATGAGATGGGATGGGATGATATAGTATGGTATGGTTTGATATTCCAGGCAGTTTGTGTGGTGTGTTTTGTAAGGATATGGTATGGTATGGCATACTATGCTGTCATTTCAACATAGAACTTCAGTTATGTCGCGTTGTGTCGTGCCATGTTTTATACCCCCCTCCCCCTCCCTCCCTCCCTCCCTCCCGACAGATTTACCGAATACGAGCGGCCCTGTCATTCCCTTCCGTAGCTAGCAGCGAGCAAGAGCTCGAGCTTGCGATGGCCTCTCTAAACAGCTGGCTTTGCCTCCAGGAACCCGCCACCGACAACCCTTGTGGCGCACCCTCCTCCCCGTCCCCGTCGAACGATCGGCCATCCTGCGCCGATGGTCAATGTAACTGCAGCAGCAGCAGCAGCGATGGCGGGGGCGGAGGCGGTGACGGCGGTGGTGTTTTCGGGGGCGGCGGAGGCGGGGAGGAGAAGCTGTTTTCGTGCTCCTTCGGGGGGTTAAACTACCCCGACGTTGCGTTCGACAACATCCCGCTCCTGGAGTTTGCCGACTACCGAATTCGGCGGCGGCGGCGGCCGCGGAGGCGTTTTTCAACCGATCATGGAGGGGATGGGGACGGCGATGGTGATACTATTAGCCACGGCTGCCATGAGGGTCGTTCACCCGCTGCAGACGAGTTGGGGGTTTCGGATAACGGAGGGGGGGCAGGGAGGGTGCCGGAGGCGGCCGTTTCAATTGTCGGAAGGGGGCGGGGGGGAGGGGGGGCGTCGACAGCAGGAGCGGCAGCGGCGGCGGCGGCAGCGGAGGAGGCGGTGGATGACGGGGAGGTCGATTTTGAGGTGTCCCCTTACGGTCCCATCGGGCGGCTCTTTTCGCGCCTCTGCCCCGACCTAGGGGCGTACTTGGCGCCCTGGCTGAATAATTTTGCTGGGGCGTCCGGGCTCTCCCCTCGAGACAGCGGGGGGAGGCTGGCGGGCTCGGAGGGGAGGGTAAAGGTGGTGTTCATATCGTCGAGGTTCGGGAATCACGGGCCGACGAAGGCTCTCGCGGGGCTAATGCGGCTGCTTCCCAGGGATTACTTTGAGGTGCGGTCCGGTCCGTAGAGTGGATGTGTTGGAGTTTTGATCCGCTGGCCCTGGCGAGTGGCTTGGGAGAGATAGCAGCGGGGGTGGGGGAGGGGGGCAGAAGACAGAGGAACAGGAGTAAGGCTCTTTTTTTCTTCTGTGTCTCATTCTGGCCCTGTTTTTGGTCCTGTTTCTATATAAGGTATCTATTTCTGTTTTCCCTTTCTGTTTTCGTTCCTTTTGTCTGTTTTCACCGAAAAGGTTATCCCCAGCGCTTGGCCGACGCCCGTGGATGACTGGACCGAGGAGCACGTGCTGGCAGACCACGCCGACGGCCGACCGATCAACCTCACGCTCAACCGCACGTCTTCGCTGCATCGGCTGGCCAAGCGGCGGCCGGACGTGGTAGTCTTCGCCGATGCCTCCTTAGACATGAAAACCTATTTCCTAGCATTCGGTCGGGTTGCGCCCGTTCAGGTGAGTCGTTGAGTCTATGACCGCGATCGGTGGTGCACAGGGACGGGGCGGAGGGGACAAGTGCTCTGTATAATATAGCATGCGGGGTTGGGGCGAAGCGTGCTGGAGTCGATGCGTTTGCGTCCCCTCTCTCCTTCGTCATCGCAAGCGCATTTCAGGCGCGTTTCAAGCGCATTGCAAGGGCATCGCAAGGGTATCGCAAGCTGGTAACATCCTCTATCCCTCCCTCCATCTGCCCCCCTCTTTCTCCCTCCACTCCTCCCTCCCTCCTCTCCACCTTTTGCCGATGTTGCTCCCTTCCCCCTCCTTTCCGCACGCCTCTCTCTCAACTTGGACGCCGACACCCACCAACGGTATACACCTCTTTTCCTGCGCGTGTGGTCTGCTCAGATCGCCCTGTGGGGGCACGCTCCAACGCTCGGTATCCCGTCGATAGACTACTATATTCTGCCCGAACCCCTTGCCGCGGACGCCTGGCAAGGCACTGAAAACCGGAGCTCTAGAGCGGATTTAGAAACGGACCGAGACACGGAACTGACTGCGGAATCGAATGCGGATACGGAATCGGAAACGGATTCGGAATTAAATGCGGAAACGGCTTCAGAAGCGAAATCGGATGCGGGTTCGGAAGCGAACACGGAATCGGAAACGGGATTGGAAACAGGAGCCGAATGGGACGGTCGTCCGGTGGTTAGATTGGCGGAATTGGATGGAACTTTGTATGGTGCGGACGTTAATGATGATGACGACGACGATGAGGGTGCCGATTGGGGCGGAGACGCCTGGCGCGGTGGGGAAAACCCTCGCGATCGCGCCGCGCAGGGGGAGGAGACCGAAGGAGCGGGGGAAAGCCCTCCGCGGCGCCTACGCCGGGGCAGAAAGTTCGACGAAAATTCTTCGGAAAAAAGGACTCCCTGTTCCTCCTGTTGTAGCGGGAAGGGGGGAAACGGGGGCGGGGTGCCGCGGAGGGAGTTGACGGGGGAGGAGGCGAAGTCGCGACGTTGTGGAAGTGCCCGAGACTCTCTCAAAGCCGACGCCAACTCTGACGTGGGACGTAAGGCCAGGGGTTGGTCGGATGACGAGGCTGGGCCAAGGATGGGCCGAAGAAACTTCCAGGAAAAAGTCGAGGCCCGGGAGGAAGAGGCAAAAATGATGCGTCAGAGGTCGCGGCTGACGTTGGGTGTCGCCGCTGCGGCGGTAACGATGGCACCGTCGGTAGCGATGGGTGATGGTGGTGATGATGATGATGACGATGATGGTTACCCACGCAAGGCTTACCGGGGCTCTGAGGTAGAGGTAGAGACGCAGGAAGAAGACAAGCCGGGGTCGGGACAGGGACGGCAGCGGCAGCAGCTGTGGCGACGGCAGGAGCACGACGACGATGATGACTACGGCGGCCATGACGATTACGATGACGATGACGACAGCCTTGACGACGACGACGACGACGACGATATCGATGATGTCATCGAGTTCTCCGGAACCTTGCGGGAAGTCTACGCTCACCTGGAGGGGTACGCTCAGCTCGGGGGGGGGGGGGGGGGGGGCGAC
>JAYJMJ010000391.1:5306034-5325476 GCA_036873875.1 Laminaria ephemera
CATACTGCTTGCTGTGCTGCTGTACTGGTGCTGCTGTCTCAGTAGTCATCAAGATTCATTTTTTTTTTTAACTATTATTTTTTTAGGGGCATCTCAGGTGGTTGGGCGGGACATAATGGAGATCCGGGCATGAGACGGTGGAAAGGAGCCCCTTTTTTCTTGGCGCCAATCGCAAATTAGAAACTTGCTTCGCTCGTGATTATGGTGTGCAGCTTGTAACTGTCAGATCTCACAAAACGTACCGACCATCGCGAAACTGTCAAATCTCACAAAACATACGGACCGTACTAAAATTGTCAATAGCGCAAAAGGTACCGACAAATAACGAAAATTCTGTTCAGATAAACGAGGCATCATAAACGGTTGATTCCTCGTTGCTGTGCAAATATGCTTATATAGGAGACCGCGGCTTGACCCCTTGACTGACCGCTCTCTACACAAAAACTAGTATATTAAGGCTAAAGCAGGCCTTGACTGACCACTCTCTACACTGAAACTACCGTAGTAAAATAAGGAAAACCTAGGCCTTGACGCGTCCAAAATGACCGGCCTCTTATGCATTACGGGGGACCATAGTAATCAGAACCTACGATACACACAAAACCCTATATATTCCCCTATTTTACTAACCATATTTCGTTCTATTACCATGTACCCCCGTAATTGCACGTTTGTTGTAGTTAGGGCTGTGAAGTGGCTGGACTTCACGGCTGAAGCTGGTTATTACGAGAGACCATAGTAATAAGAATATTTGATAATACAAAAACCTACATATCCCCCCATTTTTACTCACCATATTTGGTTCTATTTACTACAGTATGTTCCCCCGTAATAATACCTGGTAGTAGTTTGGTGGCGGAGTAAAAGCCAATGAACTGACTTAGCCTTTACAAAAAAACGGCAGTGTGTTGATGCTCCATACTACACAGCAGTCGCCGTATCTGCAGCGAAATTTGATAATAGGGGGGTTGGCTGTAATTAACTACTTTGGCAAAAAAGGGACGCGATATAAACACCACACGTCGAGCAACAGACGCGCCGGTCATATGCAAAGACGCAGAACTCCGCAGTTTACCGCACGCAACGAACTGTAGTACCTAGCCAATAAATAACTACTGTAGTCGGCGATTTATAGTGGTATTTCTCACTCGGTGGTGCTGGGGCGTCTCATTACACGGCGGGTCCAGAGGCGGAGCTTAACCGAGAAGCTCGTTTCCCCTCGCCGAGCAAGCAGAAACACGTCTCTTTCGCCCGATTCCTCGAGTTTGATCGTGAAGGAAGAGAACTGCGGAGCCTCCACATCGAGCGCTAGCACCACGTCTCCTTCCGTCAAGCCCAGTAGCGTGTACTGCTGCTCAACAAAATGCAAATGTGGATGCGCAACGGCGGAGGAGGAAATCAAGCAGATGCATCTTATTTCTTTTCCGTTTTTTATCCTCCGGCAGATGGGAAAAAGCGAAGCTTAAGCTCACCACACTTCCACGTATTTTCGTACATGTCGTGTGTCAATTTAACTCAATTGCATCAACAATCCAGCGCTAGCTGACGTACCCTACGGTTTCCGTGGCAACGGCAGCGCGATCATTGGCTCACGTTGGTGCACACACATACTACCATAGGATTAGCACGTTTAGGCCAATCGTTTTTCTGATCGACCGACTCTCCAACTGGGGCACTACCAAATATCGTCGGAGTCTCATTTGTGCTTTACAATACGTACGATTCGTTGCATACCTAGACCACGGTATTTTTTATCGGGTTGCACTTGCATTTTTGCTCAAATTATGTTTTTGGGTGAGGTTTGGAGCTCCTCCATTGAGGAGTCTCAGAAAAGTTAGGTGCAGCTCTACCCTACTATTAGTACTATTAGTAGCATGCATCTGCAGTGCACGACTCAGGGGGGTGAGTGGGGACGGTGTGCGCGACGGCTTTGGCTGCAAAAAAAACTACCAATACATATTATTCGGACGTACAGCGTACTGTGGGATATGTTCAACTCCCCGGGCAGCCACAAAAATAACAAGAACAACCGACTGCAAAAAATTAGGAATGAAATCACGGCTCTTGGATAGTGCAAGTCGTCGGCCGCCTGTTGCAAGTTACCGATGGCGCCTTCTTCTGCTCACAGAGAACGACCCCACCCGCAACCACAAAAAATGTCCAAGAAAGCGATATATGATATCGACCCAACACGCCAACAAGCTGCGGCTGCAACGTTTGCCCGTCAACGCAGCACCAGCAAATATAACATAAAACTTCGTATTACAGCTGCGTCGTCCCCCCCCCCTCTGTTTTCTCGTGGAAGCGGCAAACAACAAACGCCATGAAAGTTTGTATCACTGCTGAGTTGTCCCCCATCACCCCCCTCACCGAATCTCACCAGACAAGATCCCTTGTGGATAAGCCGGATCGTGCTCGGGCAGATCATCATCGACGTGTCCGGCGTAGGAACGTAAGGCTTGCGCCTCTTACCCCCCCTACGCCCTCGCCCACGGCCACGCCTTCCACCGCCACCGGGGACAGAATTCCCCCCCTCCCCCTGGCTACCGCCTCCGCCGCCGCCGTCATCCCCGGAAACTGGCGCGACAACGCCTAACGCCCTTCTCCGCGAGACGAAAGCCTTAAGGCGCTCGATACCCGAGCTTCCAGAGTAGCGGTTGACAGAAACATCGTAGGTCTTGTCGCCGTAGCGCACTTTGATCTGAAAGGTTGAGTGAAAGGCGATACGTACGTTGTACGGTTTAAAAAAGCCTCTTCATCGCGGGGTGCGTACAGGCTTCCATTATGTAACATTATTTAATTAGTCTGTCTGCATGTATGTATGTCTGCAGTGCACTATCTATCAGCGGCTTAGATCACTGATTGCGAGAGCTGTACGTAACCGATTTCGTCAAACCAGGCGTCTACAGAAGCGGGCGGGCTAACTCGTGGAACCTCTTCCGTTGTACGCCATCTCAAAAAGGCCGCGGTCGCCGTGCTGCTATGGTTTTGGTGGCCTGGTGCTGTGCATTTTGGATTTTGGATGCGGCTGGATTTTTTTCGTTTTGTTGTCTTCGAACGCGCACGGCCTACTGCATGTACGAGGCACTCTTGCCTCACTTACCACTATACTAGTAGTTCGTATAGTGTCGGGGGGGGGGGGGTGAAATACTTAAAAAAACAAATTTACACATGTCGGAGAGCCAATATAGAGCTCGTACAACATAAAATATATACTGGTATCAGCTACCCTGGTGTGCGCGTATTGCTGGGCGTTTCTTGCACTCACGTTGATAATGAAACTGGAATCCTCGCGGCTAGGCGACGTTGAACCTTCTCCCTTTCCGGGACTACCCGCCCCTCGATCGTCTTCCTTGCTCCCTTCCAGCACCCACTCCTGTCAAGGGGGGAGATTCGCAAGAACACATTGCGTGAATGCCGCTTTGAATGGACGCTCAAGGCATACTTCGTACACATTGATCGGCGAGTCGCACCAAAAACGTGGAAATTCAACAGCTGAAGCAGCGCGTGGGGCAACTTTTCGACACTTTTACGATATGCGCCACACGGGGGGGGGGGAATGTAACTGTAGGAGTGAGGAGGCCATGTACGGCAACAAGGTTATTCCATCTGGACATGACAGAAACAAATCTCCCTTCCAAGCGCCGGCGAGGCTTTCATACATCGGACAGATTAGATCCCATTTCATGATCTGTGTCTTTCGGTGCAGATAGATCGCTGGTCTATACATGACATGCATGGTCTAGATCACTATGCCCGATGGGAGCTGTATGATCTGACCGACCTAACACATGTTTTCTGGGCATCTGTATTACACAGATCCTGCACAACATATCATAACGACAGATTTAGGATCTAGATGATCTAGATTGTGATCTGTCCGATGTGTGGAAGTTTTCATACGCCTTAGACGGGGGCGATTGTTTTTCATAGTTCCGTGATTGCACGTTCATTTAAACTGCTGAATCGCTTACGATATTGAACCGTTTACGTAATGAAAAAACAAGCAAATTCGAGAGAAAATAAATGAAATTTCATCAATCAACCGAGTCAACAACTAAAATATCGATGACGTCACTCAAATAAAGTATCGCAATGAACGAAAATGATACGTAATACCACCCCATTCCAGGCAACCACACCCAGTCACAACAAACAAGTCACTCAAATCGACCAAAATCAGCGACAATACTTAAGTACACCTCGTACAGTAACATACCCGAAATACGCAGAAGAACGTCTTATATATAAAAACAAGTCTTATATCATTTCGTCCTCTCGTTGACGCTGGAATATGTTTTATTTCCCGGGGGGGTTCTATAGCTATCTGGCGGTGCTTTTGTTGCGGGCAAGCGGCTAAAAACTAAAAACAACGTTCAGCTATACCTACACCTGCAATATTATCAGGTTCCTTCAAGTCGGCGGCTGCTGTTGTGCTTCCTAAATAATACCTGGTAAGTTTCAAACCAAGGCGGCAAATTGACCCCTCTTCCTTTCTGTATCACATGCCCCCTCCGCTATTCGGGCGAAAGGGCCGCCTCTAAATCCCAGTACACATATACAATAGTTGACTACATGTCGGCGGCCGATGTTGTGTTTCCTTTGCAATAAAATTCAACGCAAGGCAGAGAAATACCCTCTCCCACCGTAAAATCTGTCGCTAGCGGGTATCCTCGACCCACCTGTATGCTGCTCTAGAGGGCGAATTTGCTCGACACATCTCCGCTGCGATGAACGAACACACGCCACCACTCGACTACAGGCAACCATAACCGACCAAAAAAGGTCACTCAAACCAATCAAAATCGATGTAAGGTCAACTACCCTCACTCCCGTGGGCTGACGCTGCCAAGTGATAACCCTGACCCACCTGTATCCTGCTCTTGAGGGCGAGGTTGCTCGTCACGTCTCCATTCCGAATCTCCTCGCCCGTCATAGGAGAACTAGGCGGCCTTCCATTGCTGGCGCATGCCGAAAACCACTCCAGGATCGCATGACGCTCATAGCTACAGCAGCAGAAAATATGGGTTGGATGTTCGTTAGCAGACGAGGGGGTCACCTCGTTTCGTGTCATAAGAACAGTATAAGTCCATGAATAAGAGAAAATCTAGAATCGAAGCAAGTACGCAAGGCTCACTTTTTGGGGGAGGCTAGTACGGAGGACCATGGTAATCAGGTCCCACAATATCCACAAAAACCTATATATTCCACTGTTTTTACTAACCATAGTTGGTCCTCAATACAATGTTCCCACGTAATAATAGATTTGGAGTAAGAAACCGCGCTCAGCGGTGAGAGCTACACTACTGTAAACCCTACCAGGTATATAATACCTATGCTCAAGGTTACTCAAACTTGGTGTCACCTAAGTTTTCAAGCCTTGCCCATATCAGGTGGTTCTTGGTGGAGGGCCCATACGGTATGGTTACTCGTATAAAAGACACGGCATTCGTCAGACAATGAAGCACGAACAGGAAGTCACCGGGCGGGGGCTATTAACAGCACATCGACTACGTTCCCTGCCCGTTTCCCTCCTGTAAAGATACATATAAAGTTCAAGCCCAAACAACTCCCAGTGTACTATTAAGAGGTTTTAGTTCAGACAACACGGTACAAGCAGTGCATGGGATAAAATAAACTCATCCTGAAAAAATTAAAACACCCACATCGTGGGACAGATCGAAAGGCCTCTGATTGGCTGGAGTAACTGCAAACAAAAAAACACGCCGTACATTCGGACAGATAACGCCTATGCGTGTCGAAAGCATAAACAAACGTCGCAGCACCCCCTCACCTGTGTCCGTCGACCGTCACGGCGGGATCCACCATCAAGCCCTGCGGCGGCAAAGTACGAGGGAGTCAGAGCACGGCGTGAAATGGTGCAACCTTTGGTGGAGCAATTGTTGCCGTGCCGTCGGTGGGGGTGATCGAAATTAAAGGGGGCGTGTGGTATTTTCGGCGTCAGGGCGCGCGTAACCCCACCAATGTCGGAACCATTTCGAGGCCCCTTTACCAGGTTCAAACTCCTAAACATGTGACATACGTACCAGTACTAGGTACACCGGATAAAGTACTACCTGGTAAGTTTTTAGGCCTTCTGTGTTCTACGATCGTTTCCTTGTGGTTATCATCAGGTATACCAGATGAAGTATTATGAATATTGATTGTTGCGAGTTGTTGTGTAAGTATTCTGCGTTTTACGATTGTCTCCTCATGGCCATCGATGTACCGATAGTAGTTCCACACTTCCGCGAAACTTCGTACCAGCCAGTAAAATACTACAGTAGTTACTGTCGTCCCGTCCCTAACCTGCGTGATGGGGCAAATGAACTGTCGCGGGGCCCACTCCGAATCATCGGTGCGTTCTTGCTCGTCCACCCCGCCCTCTTTTTCGAGAAGGATGTCCATGAACTCCTTGCGGTAGCGACGGTAGACCTGCAGCGAGCGAAAGCAATCAAATGGCGCCAGGTTCCGTGACATGGGCTATATAGCACATCGTCTGCCACTTTTAACTGCGAAATCTCCCTGATTAGTGGCCACGCCTACTACTAGCAACCAACGCTTTGAAAGACATTCCGTTCCCGCATTTTTCTGTTTGGTACATTTTTTATATTGAAATTTTTGATTGGTGGAAAATACTTGGTCGACATTTGTCGTCATCCGGAATCGTGACGTCACTTTTCGGAAAAAAATAGTAGAAGGTCTAAAAACGTCGAACACAGAACACGTCGATGCGTGGCGATTGACCTGGCATGTGCCACGCGGAGGGGCCATTATGTAGGCAGATATCAAGCTGTCGGCAGGCTCTCAGTCATAGCATTGGAGGTTTTGGGGTTTTCCGCAAGCACGGGAAAGCGTTCCCATCTCGGGAACCTATCCTATGAACTTCCAATGATATGAAAGAGAGCGTTCCGACAGTTCGATGCCTGCCTACACAACCCCTCTGCAAGGAACTTGTCCGGTCAGTCGCCACGCGTCAACGTATTACATCCTGGCGCGCGTCGCTGCAACACCCCCCTTGCCCGACGCGTAACTATCGTCGGTGCAAAACGGGCATCTCGGTCACGGTCCGGTAACGGTGTGCGCCTTCCATCCAACAGATCTTCCGTTCTTCTTCGGCTTCCCCTCGCTACAAAACTAGCACAAAGCACGCATTGTGTCCCGAGCGTTGTAAAGATGGTCCAAACTAACTGTTCGTAGTGCGTGTGAGGAGCTGTTTATCCCTCTCAATCAGCTACTTCCTCCACGCCCTCCCCCTCTCCTCTCAAACAAAATGATGATCGATGCTTCGCTTATCTGCGCACATTTGACCCCCTCCGCGCCCCCTTCCTCTCGGTCGTCGACTTCCTCCACGCGCCCTCTCCCTCCCATCAAATCAAATATTGAGCGATGCTTCCGCTATCTATCCGCAAACAATCGACCCTTTCCTGGAAGAATGCTCACCTTTGCAATCCTCACCGCGGCCCCCTTGCTGCTTTCAAAGCCCGGGAGATAGTTCTCCAGCACCAGCTCTTCGAGCACCATCTACAGCAGCGCAAAACAGCACAACACGGGCAGTATCAGCCAGAGTGCGAGTGTCGGCGTGGCTGGGGAGAACTTGTTTCTTGACCAAAGGGGCATCAAAGGGTATACCCGCTGGCGGACAGTAGCTGGGTGGTGGGGTCGGTTGCCGACAGAGAAGAGTACAAGTATCAACATATTAAGCGCGCTCCTCGAGAGTCCATGTAGCCATCATCTAAATATAGAAGACAATAGAAGTCAAGTAGACGTGCGGGGGCACCATAAGAATGCAAATCCCGACATCCCAATTTCCCGCTACTATGCAGCCAACCTACCATTGGAACCCCCCAATGCCATCAACCATAGTCGCATCTGTATCACGTACCAAAGCACAATCAACAGAACTCTACCAAAACATGCTTCGCTCCTGGAAATACCTGGTTTCAACGAGCGATGCCAGCGATAGACAAAATGGTACCGTAGCGCACGGCCAGATAATGAGCGAAACAAAATATATAGCCGCCAAAGCGGCATGGCCCGGGAGGGGACCGGGGAGGGGGGCGAATAAGTTACAATATTCCAGCATGGAAACCACACCCTGCTTTCATTAGTGGATCATTCGGACAGCGATCGTAAACAAGGATTCGTCACCACCGTTTCCTGAGCATCAGACACGCTCAGGTACAGTAGTATATATCTCCCAGATCGTTCTACTCATAAAATACGTGCCAATATCGCACGCATAACATGTTCTCCATAAGTTGATATCTTCAAGTCTTCAGGGGGGGGGAGCGCGTACGGGGTATATATCGTCAAGCATCTCCTAGTGTTGGTGTTAAACGTTCTTGCTGTTAATATTTAGGTCAACTAGAAATGCATTCAAAAGCAGGGGATGGCTCAAAGCCTAATCCCTTCCAGCGGACTTTCCTTCTCCGCCTACCCCCATCTTACCGTTCAAGAACAGGGCTTACTGAGCAATTCGCTGGCGAGTGCTGGGGTATTCGGGGAGTTTCTGTCACCCACACAATCGAACAAACAAAAAAAATACCTACCTCTGAGTACATGCGCCTCCCTCTGAACCCGGATTTCGGTAACAGCACGCTGCCGAAGCGCCGATCGAGCATGGCCGCCGCCTCTCGTAGTTGCGGCAGACAGGTGTGAGAAAGAAGGGCGTTCTTCAAAACGGTCTTCTCGGCGTGCTTGCGGACGTCCGACCGGTCGCACCGAGGAGGACAGCAACAACGCGGCACATTAAGGCACGCAGAAAGGTGTATGCGATTATTCGTCATAACGACAGCACACGCAGCACGCAAGTACAGCAGCACTGGAGCCGTAGTTTCACAGTGCGGCAATTGCTTAGACAGCACAGGTTATATATAGCGTGGGCGAGGAGGAGCTCATGATTGATGTGGTTTGGCGCGAGAAACGGGCATATCCGAGCAGTTAGGAATGCGTAGCGCGACGAGACGCGAGCATCAGTTATTGACAGGCGACGGCGACGGAGGATAAAAAAAAACAATATTGGGTTATTTTGCTTGTAGGAAGGCTTGTTGAATGCGGGATATAGGTTTTCCCCGCGAATCGCCGCGGGCATTGTTAAGCTCCGACTCCGGTTGTCGTACAGCAGCACTTACCTCTTGGTCGTCCCCATCTTCGTCCTGACCCTCGCCTTCATTATCGCTCATCTTGTGGATCACATCCAAGTCGTCCGAATGGGAGTTCTCGTCACTCGCACTTGTGCTCGGCCGGGGCAAGGACCAGTCGAATACCAGCTGAGGGCGAGGAAACAGAGAATGCGAAACGAGAGGATTGCCATGGGTGCGCTTTAGTCGACATAAAAAGGGCTCGGGGCAGGACACGGCAGTCTAGTTTCTTGAATTGGGCTGTTTTTCGATCTCAATTTCTTTCCTCCGGTTTTTCTCATCTATTTCCCGTATTATTTTCGCTTCTCCCTCGCTTCACCCTCTTACCACCGCAAAACGTGTCCCATACTAATTCTAAGTAGT
Organism: Laminaria ephemera; assembly: GCA_036873875.1. Lineage (NCBI taxonomy): Eukaryota > Phaeophyceae > Laminariales > Laminariaceae > Laminaria > Laminaria ephemera. The sequence continues at coordinate 5,315,541 of JAYJMJ010000391.1, forward strand.
TCGTCCCCAAAATCGTGGGTGCTGTTCCAAAGGGGTTGAACATATTAAACACCGCTCCATAACCGCCAAGCCCACAAACAATACTTGTTTATGAGTAGAGAATGTGAAACTTACGTTTCGACAATCATCCGGCCAGCAACGACCACGTATACAGGCACTGCTGTAAGCTGGTCGTACGTACCAACTTGCCAAAGCTCATTCGATGTTTACCCTAGAACTCCTCTGACTTACAGGACAACGTGATAATCTCCTTTAACTCTTTTGGGGCCAATGCAATAGCGCACAAAATACGACGAGTGCGACCTTATCAAGCGTCTAGGAAGAGCGCGCAGCAGCAACAGCACGGCTATTGCCATGCTGCGCGCGTGTTTACAACCTCTTACACTGAAGTTTGGGTACATCCCCTAACCAACAGCCCGGGCTGCTTCGTGTGGCCCCTACTGTCATCGTCGTTATTTAGAATTTTCAACATTAGTTGTCTCTGAAGTCCCAAAAGAGGTTAACGTTAACCGTTTGGTACCGCACCATTTTTTCTTCTCTATTTCCAACTAGTCTATCCCCAAAACGTGGGTACAGTTCCAAAGGGCTTAAGTCTAATTTACCACGTTATACGGTGGTTGCATGGTGCGCTGCACTGTGGTCAAAAGCTGCGTACCACTCTGTACGGATAATGTAAGGATCGTTAGATATTCATAGTAACACTAAAATTGTCCTTATACTTCCGGACAGAGTGGTATATATTATGGATAGTGTTGGATATCTTATGGGAAGTTTCAAAATATCGCAATATCGAATTTCGATATATCGTACCGAACGCGTTTTGCCTCCCATCCCCTGGCATCCCTGTATGGCTTGCACTGATGCTGAACTCCATTATTGTTCGATATCCATCACTATGAATAGTGTATCTTGTTGAAATTGTTATCATATCAACCCATTGCCATAATCTAGTTCATGGTCACAAGACTGCGCCAGTAACTCTGGATTGGAAAAAATCCTCAGGAAAAAAATAATAACAATGCACATGACTAAAGCAAGTCGTACATCAGACAAAAAATATGCCTGCAGCATCAAAGGCCAGCCATGTCTAGGGCCAACCCCACACGAACCGTACCGTGTTGTTGGCGAGCTCTTTCGTCTTGTCGGCGGCGTCTGAATCTCGGTCGTCCTCGAAGCCAGGGCGGCCACCCATGGAGTACGAAGAATCCATGCACACCTGACGGTGGACGCGAGCGGGAGGCAACGCAACGAGCACAAAAATATAACTCGTCTGGAACCCATAGACAGCGACAAAAAAAAATGACAAGAGTGGTCTGATCAACCGTGCTACATGGTGTGAGCGCGTCGTTTTTTCTTTCTTGCTTTACTTTTTGTATGCGGTGTACTCGGTTTCAGTTGCGAGTATTGACACGTATGTACCGGTATGGGCCTGATACGTACGTATGCTGACTTCCGATTTTACTTTTAGTTTTTTTGGCTGATGTACGACTTGCTTCAGCTATGACATTATACGTGTGTACCGCTTTTGGTTTGTTGTCTTTTTTCCCCCCTTCAAGTCCCAACGAGGTTAACACAACATAACTACTGACTTGTACCGCTCACTGCTATTACGAGGGCTGCATATAGACCTTGACCTAACTTCGACAAAATGGTTCACGTATACTTGACTTTAAACCCTAACCCTGTATAGCCCAGACCGCCAGGGAAAATTCTCGGAATGAAGACATAATGAAGGAGTAAGTGTGGACTATCACCCATTTCGTCGAAGTTGGGCCAAGTCGTAAAAAACTCCTGGCAAATGAATAACTTGGAATTAGACTTGCAAAAATAACTTGGAATTAGACTTGAAAATACTTGGGATTAGACTTGGAACAATTGCTTGGAAGTAGACTTGGGACAACGTTTCCGATAACAAAAGGGTTCAAATCCCTCCTCACCTCAACCCTACCCCTGTTACCACTCCAAAAATGATCCTACTCCACTCTATTTTCAAGCAGTTTGTCCCCAAATCGGGGGTGCAGTTCTAAATGGGTTAACTCACAAGAAAGCGCTTCGCACCCCAACCCTGTTCCTCATACTCACCACAATGAGCTCATTCGCCACGCGGGTTGACGAAGCTGCCTCCTCGAACTCGCCCCCAGGCAAGCCCACCTTGCCCTTGGCAAGCTTATTGAGCGCCTGCGCAAGGGCGTGTGCATCTTCCCCGAGGCAGAACGAGGATGCGGAGCGCGGCACGTTGTGGTCCAAAAGTGGCAAGGCATGAGTTCACAGATGCGCCGTCACACTTTCGACAAGTTCACGATCTCGTCGCACGGTACAACAGCGAATTTCACTGATTTCACGATCTCATCGCACGGTACAGCAGGGAAATTCACTCAATTAACGGATCTCATCTCACGATACAACACGGAAATTCACTGAATCCAGCCCCGTTCAGCCTCAAGAGGGCGAACAGGTCTTGCAACCTGTAGGATCGGTGCCGCAGGTGAGGCAGCCTCCTACACCGAGGTGGAAACGCAATAATCCGCAGGTATATCTTTCAGTGTCACAGGCCGACCTTCCCTCTACTCGTTGAGGTTTCGAAACTACCCATTTTCTCGAAGCTTCGGGGCACTAATCTACGGTACAAATTTACATCAACGGCTCAAGAAGGAAATGTTCGTGTAAACCGGCGTTATTCACACCCACGCCTTTCCGCCCTGGCACTTTGACCCCTTCAGAACTGCACCCATGTTTTTTGGGACAAACTACTTGGTGTTCGTGTAGGACAGTTTTTGATGTGGTAAATGGGCTAAGTGCGTGCAGGGTCATACAGTGCCGTTCAATCGCCAATTCCTGCGATCCTCTCAGGCGAAGAAGCCACATGCCTTACTCAAAAGCGAGAGAAAGTTATACTATTACAGGCAGCAACGGCAACACGCCAACAACAACAGCAGCAACAACACCACCAAACGCAGCAGCAGGAGGAGCAGCAGCAGTAGCAGCAACAACGGTAGCAACAACAAATGGAGGCAGCAGCAGCAGCAGCGACAACAACAACAACAACACAGCTAACGGAGCAGGATAAACACCATGCGTACGGATGCCCTATCCTACACCCAGCTCTCTTTCTCACCCTCGTCAAAGGACGTTCCTCCCTCGAGCGGGCTGAACATAATGAGGTTACGAAGAGGAGACTTAGACTTTCCGGTCATAACACACATGCGCCCTTCGCGGTCTCGGGTCAAGCAGGGATGCGACGCGCTCCTGTTTGGAGGCGGGGGCCGAGTCAAGGTACGGGACAACAGGTCACAAAAGGTTAAAGGCCAGGACAAAAGGTCACAAAAGACCAAGGTACACGTCACAGAAGGCCAAGGTACACGTCACAAAAGGTCAAGGCACACGACAAAAGGCCACGAAATGTCAAGGAAGAGGACAAAAAAGATCACAAAAGGTCAAGGTACAGAACAAAAGGTCAAGAAATGTCAAGGTACAGGACAAAACGTCGCACAAGGTCAAGGTAAAGGACATAAGGTCACAAAAGCTCAAGGTACACAACAAAAGGTCGCAAAAGGTCAAGGTACGGGACAAAAGGTCACAAAAGGTCAAGGTACAGAGCAAAAGGCCAATGTATAGGACAAACGGTGTCGCAAAAGGTCGCAAAAGGTCACGGTATAGGACAAAAGCTGACAAAAGGTCAAGGTACAGAACAAAATGTCGTGGTACAGGACAAATGGTCGCGAAGGTTCGCAAAAGGTCAAGACATAGGACAAAAGTTCATAAAAAGTCAAGGAAGAGGACCAAAGGTCACAAAAGGTCAAGGAAATGGAAAAAAGGTCACAAAAGGTCAAGGTACACGTCACAAAAGGTCGAACAAGGTCAAGGCACGGGACAACAGGTCACAAACGGTCAAGGTACACGTCACAAAAGGTCAAGTAAGGTCAAGGTACACGACAAAAGGTCAAGGAAAAGAACAAAGGGCAACAAAAGGTCGAGCATCAGCCACACGAAGCAACGTGGGCTACTAGGATAGGGGATGGTGCTATTAAAAATCGGGCTTCAGGGCAAGGAGATGTACGACACGCCCGGAGCTTGAACTATGACACGCTGCACGCTCCTGCTGTGACAAGACCGCAGTTCTCATTTGTTTTATCGCTATACACATACCAGGTATATCATACATGGGCCACAAAAGGGCTATACGCGCGTAGCTCGAACCGTCGCATTTTGCACGCTTGCACTGTGATAACACTGAATTTCTCTAGTTGTTCTGTTGCTATACATGGATACCAAAAGGGTTAACCTCACCCTAGGCTGAGCGGCGCAATCACACGCGCCCAAGAGTGATCGCCCGCGCGCCGAACGCACGACTTCCAGTCCACAAGCGAAAGCCAAGACATCGGGTCCTCCACGCTGCCCACGCCATCGGCGTCCGCTGTGGATGCGTGGGAGCTGCTGTTTCTGTCTGTAGGATGCGCAAATCTGGGGGGCGGGGGCGGGGGGGGGGGTTGGCTTTGTGGCGCGTTTTGCAGGTATATAGCGAGGCGGTTAGGGGGTGTTCGGTTCTGCTTAAATACAAAGCAGACGTATTTCTTCACCAGTGCCAGACAAAAGCTTCAACTTGATGATCAGAATAAAACATGCGGTGTCGGTTCTACCAGTACGTAGCGCATGGGTTAAACATATAAAAAACCTCCGCACCTGAGCACCCCTAGCTTCGTCGAAAACGGACACGAGAGAAGCAACCGCTTGGCTGCCTCCCACCAGACAACCTCAAACGTCGTCGATTCCTCGCCGTCCCCTTCCACGGCGGCGCCATCCTTAGTCCCTGGGGTATCCGGGAACAGCTCTTTCTGCTTCTGCAGCACTCCCCCGCTCGAGTAGGCGCCATCCAGCCAGTCTCCGTTGACTTTCAAGTGCGCCGCGTGGCCCGGCTCGAGACGTTCCATCAGCAGCGAGCAGTAGAAGTGGACCATCTCTATTCTGGCATCCGCTTTTGACACGCCAGGAGAAGAGGAGGAGGACACCGTTCCGTCTTCAGAAAGAAGAGACGAGCTTTCGGTTGCGGTTGCCGGGGTCGCCGTTGTCGCAGCCGATGTCGTCGTAGTCGCCGCCGTAGCAGCAGGAGCTGCCGCCGCCGCCGTAGCCGCTGCCTCCGACTTCTTGATAAGGAGAGCTCTAGCGGACTGTTTCTCCACGTAATCTTTCGAGCTAGCCGCGCGGGACTTAAGCCACATGAGAAACGTGCGCGAGTGCTCGAGGACACGCTTGTCCACCACATCCCTCGGGACGATCTCCCTCGCAAGGCCCCAAAGGCACTGAATCAGGCACGCGCACTCCGCCTCAGTCACGCTTGCCTCGTCCCTAAGCTGGTGCAGCGCGAGCGCAACGGGGGGAAAGCTCGGGCTCATGAGAGACAAAAGCTCGCGCATCAGCCAGTCCGTGGAATCCTTGCCGTCTTCCTCGTCCTCATCCTCATCGACCTCGTCCTTTCCGTCCCGTAGATGATCCAGCAAAACGTACAGGCACGACAAGAAGCACGCCTGCCCGTCCTTGGAATCGTCGTCTTCCTCTTCCATGTCTTCGTGGTCGTCACTTCCGGGTTTCCCCCCCGTGCTGTCGGTATCGCCGCGGCCATCGGTAGCAGTAAGCGACGATGACGCCCGTACCGGGCGCGAGCTCCAACACAAGGCGGAACCGAAGTTGGCCTCCAAGCCGACGGAGTGGTTCAACTCAGCGTTTTCAGAGGCCGACGCGAAGGATCTGCCGCGTGCAAAAGGGCGAGAACGGCGTGGTGAGTTGAGGGGAGTATGTACAGCACAGTAGTGCCCCTCGCAATGCCTGTGGTTTTTACTGTTGTGATAACATTCCGTCATCGGTATAATTCGTGTGCATGATGTTGTAGGGTCGATGAAGGTGGGAGCGCTATCATCTCTCTGTTCGACAGGAGGCTGTCTCCAACCCCGGGGCACACTTCTTGCGTCCCCGCCTTTTGGCTCTAAGATCACTGCATGCATGCCGCTGATTTTGATTCCACACGAGCTGAGTTGGTTCCACACGGAGCGCCTGTCAAGTCGGTTGCTGTGTCTACCTCCAGCGCAAGCGACGACGTTTCGCCGAGGTTGCGAATACTGGACTGACTGCAACTACCGAACTGATTGCAATGGGGAGCAAATATGTTAGGAGACCGGTTGTTTTGGGTCAAGGCCTCTTTCGGCTTGAAAATGCTAGTTTTCGTGTAGGGCGGGTCAGTCAAGGCGTTAAACCGCAGTCTTCTTTAGCCTTATCATATATAATAGTTTGCGTGTAGGGGACGGTCAGTCAAGGCGTCAAACCGTGGTCTCCCAGCATCTTTAGACGGGGCATGACCCAAGTGCCAGGTTCACGTATATTTCGTATGCGAGGAAAATAGGATCAGGCATTTTCAAACACGTTACATGGTTTCGCCAGATGTGCCACAGCGTATATTTCCGCGCACGATGCGTTGATGCCAATCCAATGAAACCATGGGTGCAGAGGGTACACTAAACCAACCTCGCATTATTTATCGGCACAACAATACGGCCAAAGAGCAGAGAAAACGAAGCAAGAAAATATATTTCAGTCTGTCCGGAAACGCAAAGACCTTTTGAGCCTTTCTACTCCATTCCAAGCGGTCCTTACACTGCCAGACAGAGTGTTACAAAAAATACTGGCTCACGATCCTAAAACGCGATAACAATCGGCGATGAACGCATCTTGTGGTATGGTATCGTCTCCGAAAAACAAACAATTAATAAATCGTCGAGTACCACCCTGAACATATCGTCTCCTACAACAAAATCACGTGGTTTATTCTATTTCGAACCCTATACGGTAGTCTAGACCATGCACCAGGGTCAACCTTGTATTTTATACGGTTTGCGAACAACATAAGAGTGGAAGTATCATGCCTTGTCTTGTAGAAAACCACGTAGATGTGGACGTTCCCCCGCAGGAGCCCCCACTCTCCAAGCTCCGCACCGTCGCTCTCGAACGTTGATCGGAGAGGGTATACCGTAGCGGACAGCGGGGCACTCGAAACACCGATGGGGTCCACCCCGTTTTCGCTCGGTTCCTCCAGCTATATATGATACCGGCGAACAAAGTTGTTTGCCCGTCCGGCGAACGCAACGCGGCGACAAAGGAGGGGAGATCAGAACGAAAGGAAGCTGCTATTAATACCCACGTGCTGCACTTTTCAAGAAACACTCCCAAGCAACCCCTTTTTGGCTGTTAGTAATACCCACGTAGTGCATTTTTCACGAAACACTCTCTGTTAACCCCTTTTTTGGGTTAAATGGCGAGTACAGCACAATTCGACGCGAGTCCACGAGGGAAGAAAGTGCTGAATTATTCTCGCGATAAAAATGAAGGCGCGTACCGTAGTGGGGAGGGGGGAGAAGAGCCTGCTAAGTGGCCCCGGATCTGAGTTACGACTAGGGAGGGAGAAGGAGAAGGAAAAAGTGCGAAGATTGCGATGAGCAAAAAAAGCAGACAAACAAAACAGCATCGGCTACACAAAGCAGCCCGAGCTGCCTGGGTAGGGTGCGCATCCTAACCATCTCGGGCCCCAGGCGGAGCGACCAAAACTATGCCAGGTGCGGCCTTACCAGCTATCTATTCATATTGGAAGGCGCAGCAGCACGACTATTCCACACATCGGACAGATCACGATCTAGATAATCTAGATCAGATATCTGTCCATATGATGTGTTGTGCAGGATCTGTGCAGTACAGATCCAAACCGGGAAATATGTGCTAGATCATGCAGATCATACGGCTCCAACTCGCAGCATGATCTGTAAGCCATGCAGATCATAAGAGACAAGGGATCTACCTGCCCTGAAAGACAGATAATTAAATGGGATCTGATCTTTCCGATGTTTGGACTATTACTAGCATCATGCGGCGTGCGAGTCGGAGATGCCCTTGCCTTGTACCTCGGGTACACCCCCTGTATACCCCAGCAGCCCAGGCTGCTTCGAGTGGCTGATGCTGTAATCGTCACCTTTTCTCGACACTTGTTTCCTCTGCACTATCATTGATTCCCAAATCGGTTAATACGCGCTGCTCAAGAAAACAAGCGCTCTCGATTCCGCGTGAGCGGCCATGACACCACTTTGACAGCTGAGAAGGGGGGCGTCTTTTCACGTCCGTGGATTCCCTCGACCCCTTTAAAGCTGTACACCCGTTTTTGGGGACAAACAACTTGGGGTTAGTGTGGGAGAAGTTTTGCAGTGTTAAGCTCGTCGTAGACGTTTCGCGTCGAATGAAACAATGTACCAGGTACGAGATATAAAAAACTAGGCAACATCGATGTCTTCCTCCGATGCACGATGCGACGACTCCAGCAGCGTTTTGCACGAGCGAGGCTTTGTGCGTGAAAACTTTACTGCTTTGTTTGCTAGAGCCAAACGGCTCTTACCCAGAGGGCCATGGCCGTGCGCCCGATTGGTGCTTCTGTAGCCTCGCTTTCCGATTTCTGTGCACCCTTAGGGTGATAGGGCTTCCTTTTCGTCGGCACCTCCACATGCACGACCATGACAGCGTCCTGTGTGATATCGCAAAAACGCAGCAGCAAACAAGCGAGGCAACATGCTTTGGTGACGGCCAAAATTACGAAGGAACGTGACGGATACCGAACTGGTGAGGGACGGGTAAGACGGGTACCGAACTGGTGAGGGACGGGTATCGAACCGATGAGGGGCGGGTACCGAATCGGTGACGGACGGGTACCGAATTGGTGAGGGGCGAGTACCGAACGGATGAGGGACGGGTACCGAATCGGTGGGGGACAGGTACCGAACTGGTGAGGTACAGGTACCGAAGTAGTGAGGGACGGGTACCGGACTGATGAGGGGCAGGTATCGAACTGGTGAGGGGCAAGTACCGAATTGGTCAGGGACGGGTACCGAACTGGTGAGAGGCGGACAAGCACCGCAACAAAAGAAAATAACCACAGGAAAGACAAAGCAAGCACGGAGATGGACAATGGGACGGATTCGAGTTGACCAACAGTATGGAAGCGAATGGGCACGCGAGCGGGGGAGGGGCGCGGTGCCTGCGTCGGTCCTCATTTTCGCACAGCGTTGACGCGAGTTGTGCTTCAACGAAAATTTCCATGTGCCAAGAAACTCGCCGCTATTCGAGCACGAAGGAGCCCAACCTAAGGCCCTTGTGCCCGCATAGCTCTTCAAAAACAAGCTAGCACTGAGGGCAGTCACCGTCCTATAACCTTCATGAGGACATACACACCCCGTAGCACGCGCGATCGAAGTATCACACACAGCTTGCAAATATGAGCTTCCACCAAATCCTCGATCTCACAGCTGGAATGATTATTGTCTATTTTTATAAAAACACTTCCGTGCGCCAACAAACTCGCCGCTATTCGAGCCCTAAGGAGTCCGACCTAGGCCCCTGCGTACCACACGACGACCTATCACACTTGATAGCATTTCGCAAACTCACGTTATTTTACCGAACGACGACGTATTTACTCGACTGCATGCCCTCTCGGCGTAAAAGCTCGCACCCTTCGCCCAACCCCCGATTAAACTTACGTCGCGGACACGCTCCTTGTACTCGCGCAGTTTCCTCATGTATTGGATGTATGACCGTCGCTCCCCGGGCAAGCCCACGCGGGAAATGGACTCCAGGGGTAGATTAAGGACCCGGGAAGCCATGAGCTGCACCAGATTAAGGGTGAAGGTAGACTTCGACACGAAAAGCTCCTGCATATAGGGAACGGTGGAAAAAACACAGGGAATACATAAAGCTCCTGCATACAGGGAACGGTGGAAATAAATTATAGGAATAAATGAAGTACAGACGGCAGATTCTTGATGACGGGAGCCCCGCTACACAAGTGCGTGAAAACGGTCAACTTAAACATAATTACATTTGTCTCCGCTTTTTTTAAAACCTTAATCACTT
>JAYJMJ010000391.1:5325576-5340326 GCA_036873875.1 Laminaria ephemera
GAACCACTTGTGAGGCGGACTTCCGCACCTTGTGCGTACTTTCTTGCATATCGGATGACAGCTTCGAATTAATTTAGCGGGGGGAGGGGGGGGGGGGTAATCATACCTTGCATGATCGTAGTCCTAAGGATCATGGACCCTTGCGTCCCTACAATGCCGGGATGGAGCACGTCGGGTTTTCACCGACTAGGCAGAGGGTAGGGGGATCACCTCGTTTCGTGCTGGCTCATAGCTACAGCAGGAGACAATATCGGCTAAGAGGAGACGGGGTGTGCGACGTTTCAGGTCACGGCTACGACCAGGCATTCGCGGCGGCGACATACGACTTCGTACTAGTGTCGCGATTGCCCCTTCTTGAAGAAGGCAGCAGAGGAAACAGAAGACTAGAGGAACTGCAATAGACAACCAATGATTACCATTCGTACACTTTGCCATGCGAGTTCATACATTTTGCCATCAGACATTGTGCAGCATGAGCTTCAATGTCGATCACTCAGGAAAATTCCCAGAAGGAGGAAGAAAGCCAAGGGAAACCAAACAAAGGAAACTTATATCGGCATATTCGGAGAACAAAGCTCGTGCATGCCGAAAGCCACCGAAAACCAAGGCAAACCAAAAAAAGAAACCTACATAAGGTGACTTATTATTACTATTACTATTATTATTATTGTTGTTATTATTATCATTATTATTATTTCTATTGTTATTATTGTTACTATTATTGTTATTATTATTATTATTCCATTTTCCATCTGACAATGTGTAGCGCTTGTTCCAATCATACCATCCACATATAAAAGGAAATCCAGAGTCTAATGACTTCAGACATGGAAGATGTTACCAATCAGACCTGCATACCTGACGAAAAAACACCAATACTGTAAGCCCCCTTATGAATAACTCTATTTTAGGTATATTCAGAGAACACATCTCGTGCATGCCGAAAGCCACCAGCACTGCACCCCCTCACCTGTGTCCGTCGACTGCCACGGCGGGATCCACCATCAAGCGCTGCCGCGACAAAAACGAGGAGGTCACAGAAGGCGTGTTTATAGGTACAGCCGTGGTCCCTATACAGCGCCGGTCCGTGCCAGCCGAAAGTACCGGCACTATAGCGGGCACCGGCACTATTGGGTACAAAACCGATACCGGTACTAGTATAGGGGGTTTCAGTTGTGCCAAGCGATTTCACCAGCACTATACCGGAAGTATGCACTATTAAACCGGCACTGCAGGGACACCCCCACTGTATGCCGTGGCCGTGCGCTTCTCTCTCCCACGCGAGCTGCGATAGAGGTACTCGTACCACTTCTTGGTCAAAGCATTTCTGACTGATGGGGTTTCTCAACTGAGCAACCACCCTACGAATGGGATTTGTGTTTTACAAATTATTCGTTTGGTAACTACTTAGGCCATGGGACTGTTCATCGGGTTGCACTTTCACTTGTTCTCAAAGCCAGCTTTGGGGTGTGGTATAGAGCTCAAATGAAGAGCCTTAAATAATACCATGTAGGTAGATCCGCCATCGTGGCATACGCCTTTCGTGCTTGTCGATGTATCTGGTAGTAATACTATTTTTTACACGTACACGAGCGACACGAGCGTAAGCAGTGTCGCTGATGTTCCGTCCCTAAGTGGCGTTTCTAACGACACATTGCAAGCCTCGAAGCAGCAAATCCAAATAGCAAATAGCAAATAAACATTTCCATACAGTTGCCAACGAAGGACTACGGAAATGTCCAAGAAAAACGTTGGTAAAAAGCTTGCTATTTTGGCAAATCCAGATTTCCATAAACTTGTCAATTTTGGTTAAAAAAAACTTGTCAAATATGTGTCGTTAAAAAACGGCCCTAACCTGTGTGATGGGGCAAATGAACTGCCGTGGGGCCCACTGAGAAATGTCACCGGCAAGGTTTTGCTCGTCCGAATCTTTCTTTTTTTCGAGAAGGATATCCATGAACTCGTCGCGGTAGCGACGGTAGACCTGAGGCATGTGGGAACAGTCCAGCGCTGTTAGGTTCCACGACAGGGATCGAAAAAATTCGTGACACATGCGCTGCACAACATATACTTTCGCCGGACGGCTTGGGTCTTGCTGACCAAGCGCTCCCGGAGGCAGCGATGGGGCGAAGGAGGAGGAGTATTTCTGAGAGGTTGTTTGTGTCATGGTAAGGAGAGAGAAACATTGACAATCTTCTAACCGACGATTGATCACAGGAACAAAAAAATATAAAGAGACATGGGGTAGGATGTTCGGTATCTATTGTTCCGACGTCGACCAAGACAGAGAGGCATGAGGTGGGATGTTCGGACCCTATTGTTCCGACGTCGACTAATGAGACGGCGTGCCAAGATATCTCCTGTACTGGCCCTTCGACCCTTGTGTGCTCGTCGTGATCTCGCTTTCAGAGACGCGGACCCGAGCCCCGGCCGTACACCGCTTGTGCACCGGAGACGCATTCCTGAATAGGGGTAGCACCTACGTTTTCTGAGGCCCCTCACCTGAGGAGCTCTCTGTTTCACCCAAACACAGACATTAAAAAAAAATGAGAATTCAACCTGACGAACAATCCCATGGCTTAGATACTGTATAACGAAAACATTTAAAATGCCAATGGTACTCAGACGGTGCTGGGTAGCTCCTCGGTTGAGGAGCGCTGTCGTCGATCAGAAGTGTTTTGGCAAAAACAATGCCACCCCTATGGTAGCGCGCGTCGGGAAAGTAGCGGCCCGACTGCGAGCACCAGCATGCGGAAACACTCGACGCGCTTTCGTTCGAAAAGATAGCAGGCACCACACACTCCACAATCACAAAGCAAGTGCCCCGTGGTAGTGTGCATCATACAAGAAAACCAGCGTGTGGGCAAGCAAACCACAGTGTGGGGAGCTCCCCAAGTCGCTCACCGGTAGTCGGTGACGACTTCCTCTTCCTCCCCCCCCCCTCCTCCGCTAAAAATAAAAGTTTAAAGCTCTCGCGTTATCTACACATCGGACCCCCTCTGGACGACCTCTCACCTTTGCATTCAGTATCGCATCCGCCTTGCTTTGCTGAGAGTCCGGATCATAATTCTCCAGCACCAGTTCTTCGAGAACCATCTACAGCCGAGCGAAGCAACACCGCAGTATTGACCAGAGCGTGGGCATCGATGTAAACAGGGAAACTCTGCAAAAAACGCTTCGCACAAAACAACATTTCGTCTAAATGAGCCATGGCACGTACCGCGGGGTAGAAGAATACACTGCCAAGCTTTGAGCGAAGCTTTAGCGCTGCAAGCAGCATGCTTGGGGCGGGAATCAAACAGCTATAAATGTTCCGGTGTAGAAAACATAACATTCATTTATAATGCAGTGGGTCCGTTCGGGCAACAACCATAAACACATTTTTGGGCACCGTTGCTAGGGATAATGGGATATCCCAGATAGAGTCATGCGGAGAAACTCGTGTCGCATAGTCCGTTCTCCCTGGACTCATGCTACCGTACAGAGGTGCGGTGCACGATTGTTTTTCTGAGGCTCCTCTCACTTGAGGAGCTCTATCCTCTTCCCCAAAACTGGTTTGGGGAAAAATAAAAGTACTATCCGATAAACAATCAAATGACCTATTACGGAGGACCATAGTAATCAGGACCCACGCTATACACAAAAACCTATATATTCCACTTTTTTTACTAACCATACTTGGTCCTCATTACTAGACTCATTACTAGATTACTATGGTCCTCCGTAATAGGTACGCAACGGAAGTTATTGCAAAACAAAAAGAACGTAAGTCCGACGATTTTGGGTTAAGGAGCCCCGTCATACAGAAAGCATTTCAGCCAAAACAAAATTACCTCTATCGTAGCGCGCGTCCCTGATAAACTATTTCGAAGGCCTTAATGAACCCCTTTAGGAGTGGCACCCACGTTTTGGGCGACAAACTACTCGGAATTAGTGACCAAGTTTATGGTGGTTCTTTAAGTCACTTTAAGGGAGCTTGTTTTCAGCGGCTCAGAGCCATTCGCAATAGCGGCTACCTTATTTCTCGGTGCCTTTGGCTTTCGCGATATGCACGGCCATGGAATGGTTTGTTGCGCTGCGTCAACAAGGTGCTCTAAAGTCCGGTTTTGAGTGAGGTACAGAGGCTAAACTCGGTGGTGAAAAGACGGTTTTCCCCCTACCGTAGCTGTGTCTAGTGTGGTGGAAATTTTGCGGTTCCAAAATGATTCTAAGGGGGGAGAAGGTAAGGGGTGTCTACCATCAGGCATCTCCTGATGGTGGCGCCAAACCGTGTGTTATCTACAGTGGATACTTTGAGCGATTGACCAATTAATTCCTCCACGCAAAAATAGTAAAAAATTAACGATACCACTGTTGTATTATTTCTCTCTGTTACGGATTATTTAACGTTAGCATTGGATTAGATAAGGCCTCCGGCGCCGACAGGGGGTCCTCGTCCGTGGATATACCACTCCCGCTGAGGGTGCGCCCGACGAGGGTGCCCTCAGTGCGGTAGCGTTTCCTGGAAATGATCGCGACCGCGTCCAAGGCGTGGTAGAATATCTTATGTTTTTAGCTCCTTCCTCGTATTTTGTCGAGATTTTTCCGGGGCTACTGCACAAGTGACCGTGTCTAATAGAGTTTCCAACTAAATCGTATCAAAGGTGTGGTTCCAACCTTTGTTCCAAAATTTTGGTTCCATCTGAGTAGATGGCGATACTGCTGCAAAGTCGCCCCTAGATCAAAACAGCCAACTTGTGTCAGGGTGGAAGAGAAGTCGTTGTGCAAAACACCCCGTTGGTGATAGTGAGAACATTATGCAGTAAGGTACTCGGTTTAAGAGCTTCCATAATAAGAGAAAACGAACTTAAAAGGGGTCAAATCGGCTTGTCACACCTTGCGACTTCTATACTAATACCCTGTCAGTTACATCATTGTGACGCCTATATCAAAACCGTTATGATACCCAATCTGAGATAAGAGCGGCACGGAGATAGGAGCCGTTAACACTGGCCTGTTCCGAGGGGCTCTTAAATCGGGTACTCCACTGTACTAGTACTTAATGGCGTCAGGCGCCAGAGGTGAAAGTGATAATCTGTCATGCCTATTAACGAAGACATTAACCAGCAGGAAAGAAAAAAAAAAAAACGATATCGTACCTCAGAGTATGGTCCGGTGTATGCGATTGAGTTCTTAGACTTAGGCGAGAGCCACCTGCCAAAGCTCTGGTCGATCATGCTCGCCACTTCTTGCAGCTGTTTTAGGCAGGCGTGATGAAGGAGGGCATCCTTTAAATTCTCCTTTCTGACTTCTTCTCTGCTGTCCTCATCTTCGTGCTGAGAAGGACACCACGTCGCGCCACATTGAGTCACATGCACAGGAAAGTACCAATTGGGCACGGCTGGGTTTGATAAGACGATAGGCTCAGAAAATTTAGGGCGGTTAACATGTACAGGAAAGTATCAATAGGCACGGCTGGGTTTGATTAGGCACGAGACACAGGAAATTCGGAACGGTTAACATGTACAGGAAAGTACCAATTGGGCACGGCTGGGTTTGATGAGACGCGAGACACAGAAACATTAGGGTGGTTAACATGTACAGGAACGTACCAGTTGGGCACGGCTGGGTTTGCTTAAGCGCGAGACACACGAAATTCGGGGCGGTTAGCAAGTGCAGGAAAATATCAACTGGGCACGCTGGGTTCGATTAGGCGCGAGACACAGTAATTTCGGGGTGGTTAGGAAAGGGCAGCGTGACGAGGCGCGAGACATGCGGGGTGTGCAGTCTACAGGAGATACTGGAAATTGGACGCGTGATACGATGAGGAACTACCCAATAGCATGCGAATCCCATTTGCGTTTTACAATACCTAGGCCAAAGAATTGTCCATCGGGTAAAACAGCGTTTTTGTCTGAAAACCATTTTTGGGGTGAGGCATAGAGCTCTTCAAGTGAGGACCCTCAGAAATTTTCGGTGCAACCCTACCGTCGCATGCGTCGGTGGTTCAATTCTCGCTGGAGTTAGACAGGAGACAACGGATTTTGCAACCGTGCTGTGGCACGCTTGCGACGCTCCGAAAGCTCTTCGAACGCCTCTTGAGCGGCTGCTACAACAAACGGCGCAACCGTTGCTCGACCGCCAAGCCATGTTTTGTTCAGGCGGTCACATTTCGAGCACAGCTAACCCTTCCTGGCAAACGATGGAGGTTTCCATGGTATTTCCCCTCAAAAACAGTCAGTCTTACAAGCGGGCGAACCCCATCTTAGGGAGCTGATGATTCCGAAGACTGGTCACAACAGAGGGTTGTTCAGATCCTGAACAAACCGATTGACTGACCAATCGTCTAGGTGCATGCTGCTCTACCATTTGACAACGAAAACTGAAATTAGGCAGATAATGGGCTGGAGGACACGTTCTGCTGTACGGCACAAGACGGGGCTGTAGATCCTCACGTGGCAAAGATACGTCATCACGTGGTAATGACTACGAGTGCACAGCGACCGCGGCACTACAGATCACGCGATTTGTTTACGACGGGTATACCTACTCCGACCACGAGGTATCCATGACCGGCTGAACGAACAAGGCTACGTTAGCGGGGTTACCCCCATTTTGATGACCGCTCGAGTGGCTCTGTACCTCACCCAATAACGGACCTACAGATCATTGTTGGCGCAGCGTAACAAACAATTATATCATGTGTAGGCGGTGCATATCGCGGAACCGATAATCAGAAATTGGCTAGATAATGGGTAGCTACCGGCGCGATTGGCTAGGAGCTGCGGAAAGAAGGGATCCCAAACGTGATCCCCCTACCGTAGGTGTGGTCGAACGATACCGGTAGATCAAAAACGCTCAGACGATACTGCCGGTGAAGTTCCATCGAAGAACAAACGTTACGAGTGAACGACCAGGGTCTAGACTGAGCTAAGGGGGTAGAAGAAGCTACCATGAACGTTTTCGACTCGTGCTACGGTGGGGATAGCGCCTAATTTTTTAAAAGCTCTCACTTGAGGAATCCTATGCCTCACCCAACAACCGACTTCGAGAAAAACTGCAAGCTGGGCCCGAAACACCATCCCGTGGGCTAGGTCTCTAGAGAGCAATATTGTAAAATACGAATCGGATCGAAAAATATTGGGTAGCTCTTCAGTTGAGGAGCTCCGTCAATGAGAAATTCCTGAGCTCAAAGGTGCAACCCCCACCACAGCACGCCTCTTTCGTGCTAATTCGAGCTCCATACTTTATAAGTGGCAAGACCTTTCGATGCAAATCGACGAGCAGTGGGAGTGCTGAACCCTCTGCGCTACAAAAGCGAAGGCACGTACCGGGTGGGAGAAGGGATGACACCTGTGACCAAGGCTTGTCCAGGAGATCCTTCAGGGTAAAACCTCCTACGAGTTGAGCTGGAAAATAAAAGCGGTAAAAAGAAACAAAACAAAAATATCACGGCTCCAGGTACAGTTGTCGTGGCTACTCGTACCTCTTGACTGCTCTCATCTTCCCCCCAATCTGAGCTTTCGTCGTCGCTCAACACTTCGCATACACCGTCGCACATCAGGTTGGGCAACTCCGTGTCGTCCGCACGGGAACTCTCGCCGCCCAACTTTGGCGGGGGCGTGGACCAATCGAACACCAGCTGAGGACGAGGAAAGATATCGAGCGTGGGGAGAGGATTGCCATTTTATTTTTTAATCTCACTTTTACTTTCCATCGTCTGGATTACTTCATTTTTCGATATCACTTTTTCTTTCTACCGTCTGGACCATTTTACTTTTTCATCACAGTTTTTATTTCCATCATCTTGACCATGTTGTTGTTTTTTTAACTCCTTTTTACGTTCCATCGTCTGGGCAAGCCGTGGTCACAAGGGTCGTCCTTTGTCCCCCCCGGTACGTGCCTTCATTATTATCGCGCAGAGGGTTCAGCATTTCCACTTCTGGTCGATTTTCATCGAATGGATTCCCTCCCCCGCGCATTACCAATTATCGTCGATTTTTGTCGAATGGATTTTCCTCCCCGCGTATTTCCGTGTGCTCGGCGTAACCTACAAATCTACCAGGTGCGACAAGAATGAACGTTATCGATTTCGACGTCAGAGTTTTTTTCCTCCGTTTTTTTTGTCCTTTAGCACCTTTACATGCGTTTATTTCCCGCTTCACCTCTGCGAAGCCGTACGGTCTGCGCCGGGCCAATAAAATAGGGGTTATTAGGGGGTGACGGGGCGCGACGCCCCAACAGCCTCCTGTTAATAGTCAGCAGCGAGCGCGAAGATAATGGCCTGTTCTCACTACTTTCCAGGGCGTGGTGGTCGGATAGCTCACTTGTGTTCTACACTCGAGCACAGTTGCCCTAGCTAGGCGTCAACACGACGCAAACAAAAAAATCAAAGTGCCGCCATTTTTAATCTCAATGCGTTCATAATGGTAACTTACGCCATACGATGGTTGCATGATGTATTGCACTACGGCCGTAGCGACAAGACGCTGAGTTACGCGACGAATTCCGCGCCACCGTGTGTCACACAACATTGCAATATATATATGGAGGGTAATGGATGAAGTAGTTAATTAATACATGGATGAATGAAATGTTTGGTTCGGGGAGACAAGGGGGGTTGGTTAATAATTTAATATTTTTCGGGATTCGGGGAGACGACATGGCTCTCCTATGGCGCAACGACATAATGCTCCGCTGTTGTAGCACAGGGCGATGTGCGGGACATTGAGAACGCAGGCCAGGGTCATAACTCCGGCACTCAAGATGAGCAGCCGCACGATCCAGAGACCACCGTAATTTGCTGCAAGCACCATGCTATGCGCCACCACCACTCTCCAGGAGACGTCCGAAAGGTTTCGCCATGCGGTTCAGTCCTGACACACGCTACGGTATCGGTGCACCTAGTTTTCTTCTGGGCCTCCTCACTTGAGGAGCTCTATGCCTCACCCAAAAACTGTTTTAGAGAAAACATGAGAGTGCATGCAACCCGATGAACAAACTCGTGGCTTAGGTATACAGCGAAAAACTGTTGTAAGACAAAATTGAGATTCCGGCGATACGGGGCACTTCCTCAGTGGAGGAGACCCGTCATTGGCGTGTTGGCGATGTACCAATTTTGGTTGGGTAGGAGTTGGGTATGAAACATGTAATAATAGCATTGAAACCGTCAAAATCACTATCCAAGGTCAACCCAACCCAAGAATAATCAGATAAAATTTAGGTTAGTTTTTTTTTCCCCTACCACTTTTTCAATTTCCAACCAAACTTTTGTGTGGGTTGGTTGGCCATGGGCTATGAAATTCGTCGGTTTCGAACCCAAAAGAGTTTTGAAATGCAAACACCCTATAAGTGCTACCTCTATCGTAGAACGCGTCTCCTACGGTACAATATGGGCGAGTTGATGCTATTATAGCCGGTAGGTTTAGGATATGCTCCGACGCGCCACCTCTCGGACCTGCAAAACGTTAGTCAAGCCTCGGGGTTAGAAATGGCGCGCAGATACCTACTGCAGTGGTGTAGGCTTCAACAATACATTGGGTGCCATCAATTGGCTTTCAATTCAATTACGCGGTCTAAGACCAAACAAATACAGCGCACGTATCGAAGAGGCGCATAACTGCCTTGCCACCGTGTCAAAGACCTTCACCATTTCGGGCCAACGTCACGCAAATCTGTCAAAAGCCTTCAACACCTAGGGCCTTTTAAATATTATTATTTTGTTTGCCATCTGAGAAACATAAGCATTCCCACAAAGTGGAAGAAAATCAAGGGAAATCCATAAAACTTGAAACCTATGCACGAGCTATATTTCCCTTCTGTACCTAGTTCTAATTGATGTGCGGGTTCGGCGTACTTTCGCTCTTTCATAATCGCGCTAAGTACTGCTGCTAGGACTTTGGGTGGGGTGCCGAATTTCGAGCAGGATTATATGAGGTGGGTGGCAGGAGTGGTTGGGAGACAAGGGACTGGACGAACAGGGGTGGGAGGGGGCGTGGGGAGCAGCTGATGGGAAGTGCATGTTCGCAAAAGCCGTCAACATTTAAGGTTAACGCCATGCAAACCTGTCAAAAGGCCTTCAACATTTCGGGCCAACACCATGCAAACCTCACCGTGTTGATAGGGATTTCTTTCTCTTCATCTTCGGCGTCTGAAAAGTGGTCCTCCTCGAAATCCGAGGGCCCACCCATGGAGTACGAAGAATCCATGCACACCTAGGAGGTAGGCGTGAGTGTGCGGCACGCAGCGAGCACATCAAACATTCACTAAGCAAGGCAGATATACTTAATAGTTACCGTATTGTTTCTGCAAGCACATCATACATGCACCAAGCAACAAATATGGTTACCGTACAACTTGCTGCAAGCACATCATACGTTCACCAAGCAACAAAGATAGTTACCTTTCCGCGTGCTGCAAGTGGGTCGGTCCATGAGGACGGTTTTCCACCGGAGCCTGCTGTTTGATTGCTCCTCGTGTCTTGCTTCCCTCACCAGGAAGTGTTTTGCACCTAACCCTGTTTCGGAGGCTGTTGTTTGATCGCTCTTCATGTCTTACTTCCCCCACTAAAAAGCGCTTTCCACACACCAACCCTGTTTCTTTTACTTGTTCTTACTCTTCTTCGCCGACCAGTTGAAGTGAACATTGGGTTAGATGAGGCCTCCTTCCCCGAGGACGACGACATTCTCAGTATCTGTCCGACCTTATTGCTCCCAACTCCTACAATCTCATTTTGGGCCTTTTAGATTCGCAATGCCCAGGTGAGCGAGTCATCCAACAAATAATATTCGGCCCCAAAATCACCACTGTCTCTTTGCTGGATCCGGTTATGTGTGCCCGAAGACGGAAAAAATAGTTCACTCTACTATCAGTACCAAATGATACAAGTTCATTCTATTTTGCCAAAAATTCATTTTATTTTGACTAACCCTCGGCTGGTGCTTAATACTGCTCTTTTGGCTCTCGATTTTACTCACCACAACAAGTTCCCGTGCCACGCGGGCGGACGACGCAGCCTCTTCGAACCCGCCACCCGGCAGTCCGCGCTTGCTCTTAGCGACCCTGTCGAGAGCCTGGGCAAGACCGTGTGCGTCTTCCCGAGGCAACAACGGGTGATTTATTGGGGACGATCCGGAAATAAACCCTCAGTTAGTTGACTTTATTTCCCGAGGCAACAACGGATCTTTTATTGCGGGCGACCCGGAAATAAGCCCTCAGTTAGTTGACTTTTATGTCGGCGGCTGATGTTATGCTTCCATGGAAAGTAAAATATTGGGCGCGGCACGTGGTGGCCCAGTGGCGGACATGACTTCAGAAAAATGGTCGTGACCCCGACGAATTTACTGTACGCTTCAATTGGAAAACTCAGTGAACCCAGCTCCCTTTCGGCCTCTTGAGGGCGAATCGATATGGTTACTACACGAGTTCACAGCACGCTTCGATAGGAATAATCAATAAACGCAGCCTCTTTAGGGTCGAAATAGATCTGGCTACTACGCGAGTTCACGACACGCTTCAATAAGAAAAATCCATGACCCCAGCCCCTCTTGAGCTCGATAGATCTGGCTACTACACGAGTTCACAGCACGCTTCAATGAGAAACATAATAAACCCAGCCCCTCTTGGGGGTGATTAGATGTGGCTACCACACGAGTTAACAGCAGGCTTCAATAGGAAAAACCACTGGACCCAGCTCTTTTCGACCTCCTGAAAGCGATCAGATCTGGCTACTACACGAGCTCACAGCACGCTTCAATAGGAATAATCAACAAACCCAGCCTCTTTTCGGTCGAAATATATCTGGCTACTACACGAGTTTACGGCACGCTTCAGCAGGAAAAATCACCGAATCTAACCCCTTTCGGCCTCTTGAGGGCAAACAGATTGCGCTACTACACGAGTTCACAACACGCTTCAATTGGCAGAATCCATGAGCCCAGCCCCTCTTGAGGGCGATTAGATGTGGCTACTACACGCGTTCACAGCAACCTTCAATAGGAAGAATCGATAAACCAAGCCCCTTTTCGGTTGAAATAGATCTGGCTACTACACGAGTTCACGGCACGCTTCAATAGGAAAAATCAATGAGCCCAGCCCCTCTTAAGGGCGATTAGATCTGGCCACTACATGAGTTCACAGCACGCTTCAATAGGAAAAAACAATGAAACCAGTCTCGTTCGGCCTCTTGAAGGCGATTAGATCGGGCTACTACACGAGTTTACGGCACGCTTCAATACGCTCGTAGGAAGAATAAATTCACCCAGCCCCTCTTCAGGGCGAATAGATCTGGCTAGACCACGAGTTCGCAGCACGCTTCAATTGAAGGACAAAAATAAACCCAGCCTCTTTCGGTCTCAGGAGGACGAACAGATCTGACCCCTTAATAGGGGGGTAATAATTAGTTAATTAATTAATTAATTAATTAGTTAATTGGGGGTTGTAATATTAATTATTTTCGGGATTCGGGGAGACGATAAGGTCTGTACCGTAGGTGTGGCAATTGTGAGATGGAGATGGTAGCATGATGATATAATATGCGCGTCTATCTTTCAAGGACCTGCGTCTATCTGTCAAGGACCCAGACTTTCGAAATTCTCTCTAAAAATAGATACTTCCTCGTTTCTAGCCCTAACCCTAAGAATCCAAACTAGTCTGTATCACACCTTGAACATGCAGCGCTGGCTCTGCTTGACTTCGTGCTCTACTTGCAGGTCAACAACTGCGAAGTGAGGCAAGGTGCATCTCCAAGCTATACAACAAGTGTTACGTACAATAAACCCGCGTTGATCTGACTGGCCAAACTTCTTCCGTACGTACAAAACACATATTCTCTCGTGCCAATATTACGCATAGCATAAAGGCTACCAGCACCCCACATAGGAAATGTGCGCCGGGTGCTGTACGCCGCCCGTCGCGCAACGTCTTTCTGGCCAAGGTCCTGTATGCGGTGTACGTGTATACAGTAGGTGGCCCCTTTTAAGGGATCATAGTGCGTCCGGGCGGAGAGGTCTCATATTTACCGACGTCCCCTATCAGATTTGGCACATCTGGCCCTTCGAGAGCACATATCTCGTTCTCTAACAATGTGCGTGGCGTTTTGCAAGCGGGAGACAGTCTATTGACCCACTATAAGGGGGCCCTTATTCAATGTTGTGTCCATTTTAAGGGACCTGATTCCTTAAAATGGGCAAAAACAGTGCGCAGGAGTTTTGAGATCCCTTAAATACCGTTTTTCATTATCGCGGGGCCCCTTATGGGGGGCTGGCTACCTGCTGTACAGCTATTCTACGGCGGTGGTCTTCGATTCATCATTCCTGTGGCCGTTTAGGCAGAAAAGACAAACAGACGTGGGTTACGGTAGGGATATCGTAGCACCAAAAAAATATCAGGCTCCTCACTTGAGGAGCTCTACACCTTGCCCAAAAACAGACTTTCAGAAAACAAATGATATCCAATCACCTAGGCACATACTCTAACGAATCAGATCTTAAGACAAAAATGGCCTTCCAACGCTATTTGGTGGTTCCTCAGTTGAGGAGCCCCGTCAGCAAGAAAAGGTTTGGCCAAAAAGAGGTACAGTACCCCTATCGTTTAGCCAAAAAGAGGTACAGTACCCCTATCGTTTGGCCAAAAAGAGGTACAGTACCCCTATCGTACCATGCGTCAACTGTTGAAACCGAGAGCAAGTGAAACTGCTGCCACATGCACTATTACGGGGGAACATAGTAATCAGGACCAAATTTGGTTAGTAAAAACAGTGGAATATATAGGTTTTTGTGCATATCGTGGGTCCTCATTACTATGTTCCTCTGTAATAGCAGCGGGAGCAGCACCATTCATGACCAAGCCTAAGCTAGTGGGGTCACGTTTAGGGCTTTCTTTTCAGCGATTCAGAGCCACTCTTGCGAGCGGCTACCGATTTTTCGCTGTTCGGTAGCGCGATACACACCGCCATGGAATTTTTTTTTGTTACAATTTTTTTGTTACGCTGCTCCAAAAAAAACAAAATACGGTCCGATTTTGAATGGCGCAAAGTGAAAATGGAAAATGGGGGTACCCCCCCAACCGTAGCCCCGGTGTTACACTATTACTTACTCCTCACCCTCTTCGATTTCTTTGCCCTCAAGCGGGCTGAAGAGTTGCAGGTTACGGACAACAGCCTTGGACCTCCCGGTGTACACGCACAATACCCCGTCGCGGTCTCGGGTCAAGCAAGGACATGGCCCTCTCCTGTCACCATGCGCAGCGGTGGGGTTAAAGATTGCACACGTCGGACAGATCAGACGTTTTCATTCATGATATATGTCAGTCAGAGCACACAGATCCCTGGTCTATATGATCTGCATGGCTTACAGATCATGTTGCCGGGTGTGAGCCGTATGATCTGCATGATCTAGTCCATACGTCCTGAGTTGAATCGGTGCTGCACATATCCTGCACATCACATCATATCGACAGATACCGGATCTAGATTATTTAGATTGTGGTCTGTCCGGTGTGTAAAAGATTGGAACAAGAGACGCAAATAAGTGGGGGGGTGAGCATACTCATTAGTTGCTCGCCTTAGTCATTTGACTATTGACAACGCATCCCTTTCGAGACGGAACAGCGTTTCTACTCCTAATAGAGAAACCTCCAACATGTGGGCGCTCATTACGTTTTTTCCATATATTACACAACACGTTTTTGCTCATCTGGGGGGGGGGGGGGGGGGTGTACTCATTTCATGCATAGCCGTAGTCATATGACCATTGACCCTCGCATCCCTGCAA
>JAYJMJ010000391.1:5377051-5388322 GCA_036873875.1 Laminaria ephemera
CAATAGTGCCGGTGCCCTGAATAGTGCCGGTATATTGGGCTGGCACATACCGGCACTATTGGCAGCCCCCCACTGTATTCGATGTGATACTGGAAAACGGAGCTGCGGTAAATAGTGCAAGATATCGGTATTTCATCCTACGTATGGGTTTCGTGTTAATAATACGGTGCCGCGATAATTTGGCTCCATAATTTCCGTGGATGTACGGGGTCTATTAATAGGGCTGATCATGGTAGACCTGCGAGAAACAGTCCAGGATATTGGCAAACATATTTTGCGCGTCTCGCGTTTATATGTTTGGGAGTTTTTTTTGCGTCAAATCGGTTTGGGTGGTCGTATTACCGGTATACTTTTCCTCTGTTTCGTTCCAGTAGTGGTTTTCATTTCCTGCTGGTTCGTCATTTTTTGTGACTGACACTCGCGCTTCGCATTGTCAGATGGCTAAGATAAACATAATCCTTTACTAGGGAATAGGGCCGGCCCCTCCGGGCCATATTTTGGAAATAAGAGATCAACGGGTTATCATGCAGTACATGCCATACGATGTACAAGGTGCCCCTTCGGGATGGGGTTGACTTGATGTCCTAGGGACGTCGCAAATCGAAAAGGGTGAACGCAGGCGTTCGAAAAGGGTGAACGCAGGCGTTCCAATGATATGTACCTGGTATGATATGAGCTATCTACTGCTTTTGCTCTGCTGTATTGCTTCGTGTACCTGGTATGAGGTCCGACGATGTGTGTTTGATTGTTGCATTGATGCAACGTGAAAATGTTGTCGTGGTTCGATCTCCTGCTGTACACCAACCACACACACATATACCGTGACTACTGACTCAAAGGCAGGAGCTTGAAGCACGGCTGCCGTTGTACCTCTGCTGCTGTACTGCTGCTACATACGGTAATGGTTTCGTCGCTGCGAGACTGACCGGCTGTTTTTGAAAAAAATCCCACCGCTCCTTTTGATTGTTTTGTGTGTGTGCCTATATTATGACAGCAGACACTCCACACACACATACACACAGAAGCACCGTCCGTGGCTGTCACGAAGGAGAGGGCTCACAGCGCGGCTACTGTTGTACTGTGAATGCCACAAGTACAGAGCCTGGGGGGCCATGTGTGGTGCAGCAGCAGAGCAGCAGATCGAGAAAAAACAGAAAAATATGGGTTTCTATAATATGAGCCGTTGCTGCTGCTGTATGCTTCGTATACCTGGTATGAGGTCCGACGATGTGTGTTGGGGCATCTACACCCAACAGCAGGCAGCAGCAGCAGGCAGCAGCAGCCAGTAGCAGCTAGCAGAGGCAGAAACAGCAGCTCGGTTCGTGTGGCAGGGGTTTCCATAGAAAAAACTGTGCGTTTTGGTTTTGCTTACGTATGTCCAACACCCGCCACGGCTGCACAGGAAGCCATGATCGACCGTCCCCGCCATGGTCTTTCGTTCGTCCGCACAAGGGCCATGGCAGATGACGACGGCGAATCCAAGCGTATGCCGTTGTCTCTGTTGCTCGCGATGCCCTATATCGCTGTCCAGCCAGGTGCGTAAAATCGCACTACAGTGGTGTTCATCTGAGAATGTCATTTTTTTTCAGGGGTGTTCGTCTGAGGATGCCATTTTTTTTCAGGAAACTGATATATTTCATTTGTTTTGCGTGGCATCACAATATTTACGAAGAGACCAACTGAAGACCCAGATCTCCAGCGGTTCTGCAATTCAAATCGTCGAACACATGAATATAGAAACAAGGGCAACAAGGTAACAATGAAGAGGTGCCGTCGCAGCTATAACCGACACCATTGAATACTTGTGGCCCACGCACTGGCCTTGGATCTTCCGGCGAGGTCCGTCTCTCCAATCCGCAAAAAAAACAAATTTGTTGTTCGACCTGCGTTCGCCAGAAAAACTTTCGGCGGCCCCGGTCGCGTCTCCCGCGTCTCAAATCTGGGTTGGGATACACCCCAGGTCCCATAGCAAGGATTCTCCTGGAACATAATTTGTTTTTAACCCTCCCAGCGTCGCGGGTGTGTGGTGTTCTGTGCCCGGTTTTGCCAGAAACGCGTCGAAACACACTGCCTTGCCGCCTCCCTACCGCCTTGAGAAACTTTAACGCAGAGTACCCTGAAAACATCAGCATTCCTGGCACAACCGAAGACAAAACACCACACACCCGCGACGCTGGGAGAGTTAAAAACAATGATGTTCTTGGGAAATCCTTGCTATGGGACCTGGGGCGTATCCCAACCCAGATTTGAGACGCGGGAGACACGACCGGAGCCGCCGAAAGGTTTCCTGGCAAACGCAGCTGGAACAACAATTTTGTTTTTTTTTTGCGGATTGGAGAGACGAGCCTCGCCGGAAGGGAAGATCCAAGGCCAGTGCGCGGGCTACAAGTATTCAATGGTGTCGGTTATAGCTGCGACGGCACCCCTTCATTGTTACCTTGTTGCCCTTGCTTCCATGTGTATGTGTTCGTCAACGATTTGAATGGTTGGACCGCTGGAGATCTGGGTCTTCATTTTGGTCTCTTCGTAATTTTTGTAATGCCATGCAAAAAAACAAAATACATCGGTTTCCTATTTTTTTTTTGACATCCTCAGATAAACACCTCTGTAAATCCAAGGTAAAGCCACCAAACAAAAAGGCCTAATTTGTTTTTTCAGCTCTTACAGTATTGAATGATATGCGTGTTGAAGGAACAACAGGAGTTATGTTACAAGCTAGTTCCAAGTCTCCATCAACATTTCACACGTCGGACAGATCAGATCCCTATCCATGATCTATGTTTTTCAGTGCAGACAGATCTTTGGTCTATATGATCTGCATGACCTGCAGACCATGTTGCCGGGCGAGAGCCGTATGATCTGAATGATCTAGCGCAAATTTCCTGGGTGGGACCTGTACTACACATATCCTGCACAACATACTATGACGACAGATACACGATCTAAATGATCTAGATCGTGATCTGTCCGGTGCGTGCAACGTTTACGATAGTTGGTGCTGCTCGCTGTTGAGTGGAATAATCCCACGGCGATACATGTAGTAAGATGTCGGTGCTGAAGGACCAAGGCTACGGTAGGTGGGTCACTTTTTTTAGGGAGTCTCGAGCGAACGACTACCCGATATCGTTGTCATCTTGACCTTATGTGCGTTTCGGTCTCACGATATATGCACCACCGATATATTGATTTGCTACGACGCGCCAACACAATATCAGTTTCGATTTTGAGCGAGGTACAGAGAGCCACTCGCGCGAGTGGCCTATGCTCTGTTTAGTGAAAATTATATTATAACATCCCCCCTGCCGTAGCCTTACTCGAAGCCACTTGCAGAGGCGCAGTTGCACGGCGGTAGCCAGTTTACAGTCGATATAATTAGTGCACGCGGGGAAACAACACCTGTCCGAGAACGTATTCGGTGATGACCTCGCTTTGCTGCTGTTGCATTATTTACTCTGGAATCAAAACTTCTAATTCTGCTTTGTATACCTGGTAATAATAGTTGATTCATCTAACTGGCACATACAGCAATAGTGGTGCTCGAATAAGGCCGTACTAATAAGGCGGTATCCCTGAATAAGACGATCAAAATCGCGTGGCACGACTGAAACCCGCAATACGGTAGTGACCACCTTATTCACGGCTGCCCCCTCAATAGAGCGGTCTACAGTCCTATTGCGGGCAGCTGAGGCCTTTACATCCGTACAGACACCCTCAAACCTAACCTGATGCCGTATTGCGCTATCCGCCCTATTGGCGAGAATAAAGCGGTTGCCCCCAATAAGGCGGTTATAGGGGTCTCTCACATCCCCGCCGTATTCGGGGACCACTACTGAATGATACTGGTATGTACAGTACGGTAGGTGGTCCCTCTATAGTGTCGGTTGCCCGCTGTAGCACCTGATATCTCGCTTGACACAGATGGGAACAGCCGGTAGTGGCGGTATGTGGAGTAGCACCGGGTGTCGCTGTAATGCCGATATTTTCGGCTGGCGCATACCGCCATTATAAAGGGAACACTACGGTATACCCAAACACCCGGTGTTGCCCTGACGCAAACACCGATAATTATCCTAGCTGGTGTTGCCCTAAGGAGGAATAACGGCAACACTTAATACATACCTCCTCTGGATGTCTGCTTGGTCGGTGAAAACCCGACGTGCTCTGTCCTGGCATTGAAGGGATGCGCGGGTCTATGGTCACACGACTACGGCTATGCATGAAATGAGTACACTGCCCCCCCCTGAAAATCACGTCACCCGGTGGCCCGTCCACCCCCACAGCTGCGATGCTTTCTGTACCACCTACCTGGTAGGAGGTGCCTCAGCGGTGAACTAAAACGCATCGAGATGCATTGCGCGACTAAAACAGCGTAAAACACTACCACGCCCGATGAACAGGGACGCGACGGAACACTCATGTGTTATGGAGTGATCTACGTAGATGTGTAAACTGTAGTTAAGACATGACATGACGTCACTTCTCTCACGAGCTGCAGGATGTGGCATGTCATAGTGTCATAGCTTTCTGTATAATGGTCGGCAGATTAGGCGATGCTTCGAGGTGAACGTATCGCACACCGGATCACTGTGTTCTAGGACTCGTACAATATCTGGTCTTCTTGTGTGATGTTTTGAGCCATGAACGAATACTGAAGAATAAATGTGATGCCATGAACCATGGAGGGGGGCGATGTACCCAGCACCGACACCCTAGCCCGATTGCTGTTGGTTTACCGCAAGTACAGACCCGATCCCGGGTTCCCGCTGTCGTGAGCTTCATCACAGGGTTTTAACTCTTGCAAGAGGCGTCTTAGCCTCAATACGAGGTGTGGGGGAATCCATTGCCTCGTTTGTGTTAGCTTCGAAAACCGCGTCTTTGATCCCCCTTCCGATTTCTGGATGTTTCGTTGACATCCTCCGATGGTCGTACAATCTGCATCTACGACTATTCAGGATGGGCTAATGTTATGGAGTGCTCTACGTAGAGGTGTAAGCTATACATAAGATGCGACATGGTGTCAGTTCTCATATGAGCTGCAGAATGTGACATGTCATAGGGTCATGGCTCCCTGTATGATGGTCGGCAGATTAGGCGATTCTTCGAGGTGAAAGCATCGCACACCGGATCACTGCTGTGTTCTAGGACTGGTACAATATCTGGTCTTCTTTTCTCGGTTGATGTTTTGAGCCATGAACGAATCATGGAGAATACATGATATGCCATGGGCCATGGGAGAGGGCGACCTATCCAGGACCGACACCCTGCGTCTAAATAAAGAGGCAGCACGAACTACTGCACGCAAGGTACGGCATCCCCTGTCCCTGACAAAGCTAGCCGGGAGCCGTGGAATGTTACCAACGTCTAGAACTACCCTATGCATAGCAAGAGAGATCCTGTCACCGACTAACAAGAAGGGGGCGATGGATCAACCCCCCCTAGCCCCTGTCCCGAAAAAGAGACATGAAAAATTACCGCATACAGGGTGCGGCATCCCCTGCTACCGACATAACAAGACGGGGACGACGGAATGCCATTCCATCAACCCCTAGCCCCTGTGCTAATAAAGAGGCCATACTACGGTAGGAAACGTTACACGACTGGACCTAGAGTCTAACCCATCCACTCATACTCGCTTACGGCATAAACCGTTCGCCCTCCGAGTCTAAACTCTAGCCTAGGCTCTTCCGTGACCTTCATTTTAAATGAGTTATCCTCCGGGCGTTTCCAGGGAAGGCGGCTCACCCAGTCCCACTGGAAGTGCCCCGACCTAGATATTGTAGTGGACCCGTCCACTGTCACGAGCTGCAAGGGTTACGGGTGGCCAAAGAGCGAAGGGGAGGAGCGTTATAAGTTAGAAATGTGACAGCTCACACGGCGAAGGTGCACACAAAACAACATCGAAACCGCTGGGTTCAACCGGAAATTGTTTTTGCTGCATGGCCCGCTCGTTGTTGCACACTAACAGCTCCACGCATTCAAAGCATTCGATGTGAGCGGCCTAGGTTCTTGCCCCTTACGTGGTACTATATCAGATGATACACCGTAGAGACTAGGTACTCTGCCTTCGCTACTGCCTCGGATGCTTGCTACGATAGAGGTAGCGACTTTTGGCTGAAACCGATTCTGACCGACGGGGCTCCTTAACCCAAATCGTCGGAATTTCGCTCTTTGTTTACTACATGTTTTGATGTGCGCCTAGGCCATGGGATTGATCATCTGGGAGCACGTCTAATTTTGTCCAAGCCGTTGGTTTGGGTGCGGTATAGAGCTCCTCAAGTGAGGAGCTTCAGGAGAAAAAAGGTGCAACGAGACCATAGCATGCGTCCTCGGTATAAAGAAAACGCCGATATCACCACGGACAACTCACCACGGAGCCCCTCTTGGGCACGCTTACGCCCATCGGCCCCTCCTTATCTGTTGTCGCTGCGAAAATATAGAGCTCCTCAAGTGAGGAGCTTCAGGAGAAAAAAGGTGCAACGAGACCATAGCATGCGTCCTCGGAATAAAGAAAACGCCGAAATCACCACGGACAACTCACCACGGAGCCCCTCTTAGGCACGCTCACGCCCATCGGCCCCTCCTTATCTGTTGTCGCTGCGAAAATATGATCCAACCCATCCCCCTCGTTTCGCCGGGCCCAGGGAAGCCAACCCCCGACCGTCCCCTTCCTATCGCCGGCGGAATCGCTGCCCTTGCCACCCTCTTCGCCAAGCGCGGTTTCCTGCATGCGCATTACCTCAGGCACCTTTTGGGGGTTGGTCTCAAACAGCTTGCCGTCCTCTTTTTGATACACCGCTCTCCGCGTGGTCACCACCTCCCGCACGTGTTTGGAGTTGGAGCTAAGCAGGTTTCTCGATCGCATCGCACCTGATTCTGTGATCGGCGTCGCCAAAACCTCCCGAGCATTTTCAGGGTTGGAGGCTTGCACATTCATCGGCCGCATGTCCCCCAGCTCTGCTCTCTCCCCTCCACTGCCCTCTCCTTCAAGAACTATTTTTCGCGTTCGAAGTATATCTCCCACCGATTTAGGGTCGAGGCTTAGCTGGTTCATCGGCAAGATCACCCCCGGCCCGACCCCCTCCTCTGCGCCACCCGGTCCTCGAATCACAATTCGTTGCGTGCTTGGCACCTCCGGTATCTTTTCGTCGAGGGCGCTTGGCAGGTACGTCGACTGCTGTGCCTTCGGCCCTGCCCGCTGCCCTCCTCCTCCCTCTCCTTGAAGCACCGTGCGAAGGGTGTTTAGCATCTCTGGCGACATTTCACGGTCAGAGGTTAGCAGGTTCAGCGGCCGAATCATCCCTGGTTCTGTCCCGCCCCCTCCGGCATCGTCTGTCGATGATGGTGTCCCCGGGTACTTCTCGAAGCGCCGGGAGCCGTCGACTCCAGGCCACAACCTCAACCTCTCCTCAGCAGGCCTTAGCGTGCCCGTCAGGGTCTCCCCTTGCGTGAAAACCACCATACGCGACTTTTCAGGGTCGGAGTCCAGCCGACTCGTCGATTGTATCATGCCTGGGTTTGTGCCCCGCCCTCCGGTGTCCTCCGTCGAGAACGGTGCCGGCGGGTACGAGAAGCTAAAGGAGCTGTCGACGTCCCCAGGCCACAACTTCGACCCCTCCTCAGCGGACCTTAGGTTTCCCATGAGATTGTCTCCGGCCTCCAAGGAGAAATTGGGCCTCCTCACCCAGAGGTCTCTGGGACAAAACATTGCGCCGTCCTCTATGAGGTGGTTGTGCTCCGAGCCCTCAAGCAGTTCAGACTTAGACATAGCAGTATTCTTGATGTGCTTGTCAGAAGGGATCTTCTTGAAATCGTCAAGGGTAGAGTGCCTGGGGGTGACGTTGTTGGGCGATGAACCTCCTGAGAGATGAGACACAGCGTCGTCCGTTTCGTGCCTGTTGGTGGTGATCTGGTTGAACATGTCCGGGAGGACTCGCGGCGGCAGGTTGATCTCGGAGATGAAAGGTCGCTCTTTCGAACTTTTGAAGGCTGCATCGACGCCACTGCTGTCGATGAGTGTGTCCTCTGGGTCTATCGTGTCGCTACTGCTGCGCTTGCTGATGCTGTTGCTGTTGGTGATGTGATCGGTGACACTGCGGCTGGTAGTGGTGCTGGTGCTGGTGCTGGTGATGCTGCCAATGCTGCCGCTGCTGCAGAAACTCTTCGTGGGGCTGATGTCGAGGTGCGTGTCCCTTGGATCATCAGCATCGCTGGTGTTGCTAGTGTTGTCGTTGTTGCCTCTGCTAGTGTTGATGGTGCTGCTGCTGCTGCTGCTGCTCTTGCTGCCACCGCGGCTGGTGCTGCTGCTGTTGGTGGCGATGCTGCTGGTGTTGCCAGTGCTGCATGTGTTACCTTTGCTGTCTGGAGCATCGGGTGTGCCGTCGGGGCCGTCGAGAAATTTGTTGAGCAAAGTCTCGGAGGGCTGGGAAAGCTGCACGACTGCTTCCTCTTCATCGCGGCACTGTCCCACGGCCAGCACACACACACACAAGAACGAAACGGGAGCGATGGAGAACAGGGAAAATTAAGTATACGGTGCTGCTCACAGAGTGGACACTGCTACGTTAAGTATATTGGTGCACGCGTGTTGGGGTGATACGTAATGAAGAAGCGTTGCAGAGCAGGGTGGAGGCTAACGACAACTGCTGCTCACGGAGCCAAAAATACCATGTTTAACCCATTTAACTCAAAGTGCATGCTTTCTCTAAGTCTGTGTTTGGGTGAGGTATATAGCTCCTCATGGCAGGATCCTGAGAAATTCTTGGTGGGTCGTACCCCCGATTCCGTGGCATGCTTCGGGACTACAGTAAGACTGCGATGCATCGTTTGGTTTCGACATGCTAGAGGGTGGTGGCTAGACCAGTTCTTGTGACCTCGTACAACCATACCTGTTCGTCGGCCGCCACGAAGGTGAAGTTTGTGAAGTGAATCAGGTTGTTGCAATCCGAAGTACCACCCCTCAGTTCACGGACGATACGGACGATCTTGTTGTTCTCCTTCCCCATGCGGTGCATCGTACGGGGCAGTCAGGGCGAGGAAAACACGTCATTAGATCACTCGTTTTGGTGGACGTAGCCATTCGCGCTCTCTGCGAGTCACCCTTGCGAGGGGGTGGCCTTACGTATGCGTACAGTGGTCGGATAACGACGCGTGCTACGATAGGGTCAGAACCTTATGGCGAAAGCATTCCTGATCGACGGGGCTACTACCCAATATCGTTGGATTACACCTCGAGATTGACAATGTTAATCATTTCCAGGTATACCTCTAAGCCATGAGATCTGTAATCGACTTGCATTTTCGTTTTTGTCGTAGTCATTTTTGCGAGGGGGGGGTATATAGCTCCTCAAGAAAGGAGCCTCTTAAGTAATACGTGTTCGCCTACCGTAGTATTGGTCTTGTTGGAGCTTGAACCGCCGCCCCTCAGAGTACAGACGACGTCATCGTTGTCCTCCTGCATGTGGTACAGAACGCCGTACAGCCAGGTCACGGACAACCCGGTGTTGGATCACTTTTTTGTGGGGATAATCTCACGCGTCTGTCTCTGAGGATACCCGACGAGAGGTTCGCCGTGCACATATCCTTCGAAAATTATTCCGTAGCCATACCGGCTCTTTGTCATCGCCTACTCTAAGTTAACGCATTTGGGAAAAACCGAAGGAAAATACGTGGAAACGCAATGACGATCACAGCATCGGCCACGCGAACCAGCCTAGGTTGCTGGGGTAGGAGATGTGCCCGACGTACAACGTAGGGAGACATGCTTCACGCGCTCTGCATGGCGATACTTGTTCTGCTGCAAATTCTTCTTCGACGGTTGTCAATGCCACAGTCGTCGTTCTGTAGATCGTTATATCTCGGTCCCATCTGCAATAAAGAGAAAACGACACTGCACCCCCGTGCGAGGTCTGAATGAAGCACAGACAAGCTGGGTAGGATTTACAGTAGGAAAAATGTAAAGGACAGTAGTTGTCATCATTTTACTTTGTTTTAATACACCCCCTGTCTAGGCCCCCGGCAGTTGTAATGCGGTATGCACCGATTTGATTTTTTCATTTTTGTTTTCGTTTACCCTTCTGGTGCCCGATAAGCTCACCTGTGAGGGGATAAAAACTACGTTGAGGATTATCAGCAAGACGCACCATTTGTATGTCTACCGTGCTCTCACAGTGCAGTGATGTACTGAACGCAACGGCAAATGGCACGGTAAGGGGGCACATCGTTCTTGTGCGGCTCCTCAATGGAGGAAATAAATAGTGCCTTTGGGGGAAAACACGAAACTTCCAAGCCGATGGACAATTTTACGAGTATGGCCTCGGTGTATACCTGGTAACGAACAGTAGTGTGCCCTGTAAATGGTGCTCCAGCGATGTATTGGGTAGTTCTTCAGTTTAGGAGCCCCGTCAATCAGACTAAGTTTGGTCGTAAAGGGTCACCCCTATCGTAGCATGGGTCCAACCGTAAAGTCGCTTGCTTGCAAGTGGAATAACCTGAGTATACCCGGTGCTCTCAACAGTTCACCCAACTACGCAAGTGGCTGAATGTTCGTCGAAGCCACACCTAAGGGCCTAATTTTAGACTTACGAGGATGCCGTTGATCGAGGCTACGCTAGGAAAGGTACCGGCAATCTTGCTACCGAGTAGGAGGGGTACTCCCCTTTTCACTACCGAGTTTAGGCAATTCGCACGAGAGGTTCTATGCATTACTCAAAACCTCGGCGTAAACACGTTTTGTTGGCGCAGCGCAACAATAGAAATCCCACGACGGTGCCTATCACAAAACCGAAAAACTTGAAAAGCCTCCAAAAGTAACCTCGCTACCGTAGCCTAGGATAGGTTTGTCTGTAAACGTACGAAAACATAGTAACGGACAAAACGACGTTTATTTTGCAGTGAGGATGAAGCATGTCTATGTCGGGGATCTGGGTCAGAGTCGATGGTAGGTAGAAATCAGAACTGAGCAACCCACGAGCAGTCTCGTGCGGGATTCGTCGCATGCAGGTTAGCAGACGCACGCCGAACGCAAACGAGTTGGGGCTCTTGCTGATAACGTGAGCAGACATGATATAGTCGCTGGATTTCTCAACCAAGCCAGGCATTTGAGCCTTTTCTTTGCGAGGACCCTGGGTTGGATACCTGGAGTGGACAGACAAGCAGCACAGGCAACTGGGGGATATCGGCCGACAGGAGCATCGGACTGGATACACCGTTCTCCAAAAGTGGTGCGTGTGGTGTACGTTGGGTTGCCAGCTAGAGATCGCTAAAGCTCACAGA
>JAYJMJ010000391.1:5388422-5402600 GCA_036873875.1 Laminaria ephemera
AGCACCAGGGTCAACAGCAGTGTGATACGAAGACGTCGGTCTTAATCAAGCTGTGCACGGAAACTATAAACTTTTTAAGAGGGGGACAAACTCTGACTTCTATGAGACACATAATTATATATACGTAGTCTTATCACATCCATTTGTCGAATCTGCCCGGATTACTTGATATTTCGTGAGAGTTGCGTACCAGGGTACTTCGTACAGGGTGTTCAGTGTTCAGCATCGGCAATTGTGTCAACTTGGGTATCATAGCCTCATTGTGCCACGATATTAAATCGCCATCCGCCGGTACAACGAAGCGAGAGGACGAGTCGGGGGTCGTGGTAAAGAGGATGCAGTCGGCAGTATCGCATGATGCAAACTCGCACGCACTGGTAGCAATCTGGCATTAATACTCGTACCGGTGGACCTTTTCGTTGCTGTACGAGTACTGAACAATTTTTCAAAATTGAAGTTTTCGACGCTTTTACGTCCCCTTGGGTTCGTGCTTTTCCTGTTTTTTTTCCCCTGAAATTTAGATCTGGGCTCAGGGCACCCTTTAGAACGAGTATAACATGATACGAGTATCATATTTATACATTTTAAAACTCTAGAGCACTGCTGTACCGGTGCAGTTAGTCTATACCAGGGTACCAGGTACTTGGTACTCTGTAGACTAGCTGGTAGACGTTCCTTCCTTTGCCATTTTTCATTTTACCAAGGACCAAAATATTTGACACCAAGTACGTAGCGACAAATAGCAACAGAAACAAAACTATCATGACAGCAGCGACAAATTAGCGCACAACAACAACAACGACAATAACAACAACAACAACAACAACTACAACAGTACATGACCCAGACCGTCTACTCGCTTCTTGTTTGTTTTCTGGTGCGCAGGTGGTCACTCTTGGGCCGCTGCTGTTCTCCCTGGGGATCAACCTTTACAACAAGGTCAACCTTACCGACGCTCCGTGCCCCGTTTGCGGCGTGCAGCTGCAGGGTCTGAAGAACAGGGAAAACCAGTGTCCAAGGTATACAAACCTCAACAGATTCTTAACAACCGTACAACGTATTATACGTCAGTACAAGATACTGTAGCTCTCGCTAGGAACTGGCGCTGGTGGATATTTGTAACTGTCGTCAAAACCCAACCCAACCCAACCCAACCCAACCCAGCCCAACCCAGCCCAACCCAACCCAACCCAACCCAACGCTAACCCAACTCAACTCAGCCCAACCCAACAAAATTGCTTTGAGGTCGCGCCTCATTACAGCCAATTACTAGTACTTATTCTCTTTCTTCAGAGATTCCGGAGATTCCGGTCGTCGGGTGGGACATGAAAAGTCGGGCACGCGAAGCTGGAAAGGGGCCCCTATTGTTTGGCGCGGTCGGATAATCAGAAACTCGCTTCGCACGCAATACGTATCGTCTGCTGCAACCTTATCCCTTTTAGAACTCCACCCACGTTTTTGCGGACAAACTACTTGGAAATACTGGTAGAGTGGACTAACTTTTGCAGGGGTAAAATGGTTAATTTTTGCCTGGACGTTTTCAGGCGGATCGTCTGTTTCTTGGTTGCCGTCGAGGAAGATCACCACTACTACTGTAGTTGGCAACCTTTTGGTCTGGGGTAGATGTACCGGTACGCGATACTGTACCGACTCGAATCGGTGCTGGGGCCGAACTCGCAATCGTCTTGGTTTGTGTCACCAAGTTCGGATCTGTTGAATGTTTTTGTTTTTTGTTTCCTGAGACAAAGTTTGATGAGTTTGTTTAGAGCAAGGATCGCGCTCTCCGTACGGGCCGCATTGATAGCCCATGGTATACCATATGATATCTGTGTTGATGATTATGTTCACATTTTTATAAAACAAGTATGACATCAGCCGCCGACGCAAGGTCACCTAGCTGAGGGGTTATTTTCGGATCCCGCACTAAAAACGTAATCTCACATTATCTCTCTACCCTGAAATCTAGCCCGTGTCCGAACAAAGGCTGAAAAAGCATCCCGACGGAAGAAGAAACGAGTACAAGATGGTACGTGCACCACAGTACCAATACGCAAGGGGACGGTGCTACGGGCTGCGGTAGATACCCCGTATTACTTGCAAACCAAATAATACCAGCAGGAAACTATCTATCGTATCCCGTATACCCGAAAACTGAAGAAAATTAGTACGAATTGTTGTACAGCAGTTGCTCAGCGTGTTATTCCCTGCAGTGCTTGGGGGTAACTTTCTCGTGCTCATGCTGCCAAAGGTTAGGTTTCAAGTCCGAACGACCTTGGACGATTTGACGATTACGATAGGGTTGCAATTTCGGCGACAATCTGCTTCGCGTGGCAATGTTATGTAGCAGGCGGGATGCTTACCTAACCTCTATGTAATCCTTCCGACTTGTTGTACTCCTTACGAACTTGTACCAGTACTCGTCACCGACTTGTTGTACTCCTTACCGACGTATTGTGCTCCTTGCCGGCTTATTGTACTCCATTACCGACTTGCTGTACTCCTTACCGACTTACTTTACTCCTTGCCGACGTGTTGTACTTCTTACCGACTTGCTGTACTCCTTACCGACTTATTGTACTCCTTGCCGACTTATTGTACTCCTTCCTGACTACTAAATGTACTCCTTTTCGACCCATTGTACTCCTTACCGACGTACTGTACTCCTTGCCGACTTAGTATACTCCTTACCGACTTGTTGTACTCCTTACCAACTTATTGTGCTCCTTATCGACTTAGTGTACTCCTTACAGACTTGTTGTGCTCCTTACCGACTTATTGATTGTACTCCTTTCCGACTTACTGTGCTCCTTACCGACGTATTGTACTCCTTACCGACTTGCTGTACTCCTTACCGACGTGTTGTACTCCTTACCGACTTTTTGTGGTCCTTGCCGACTTATTGTACCCCTTACCGACTTATTATACTCCTTACCGGCTTAATGTACTGATTACCGACTTATTGTACTCCTTACCGACTTATTGTACTTCTTACCGACTTACTGCACTCCTTACCGACTCATTGTACGCCTTACCGATGTGGTATTAAACTCCTTACCCAATTATAAATACTCCTGACCTGTCCTGAGCGACTTATTGTACTCCTTTCCGACGTATTGTACTTCTTACCCGACTCATTGTACTCATTACCGACTTATTTTACTCCTTACCGACTTATTGTACTCCTTCCCAACTTATTTTACTTCTCACCAACTTATTGTACTCCTTACCGACTTGTTCCGTATCTCGCACAGCTGCGGAACAATGCTGATGGCGCAAGACGGCAAGTTTGAAGCATTGGGGTCGGGCTACGTGCGGGACGAAACGGGGGTGCAGCAGGAGTTCACCCGCGTGGGAGACAACGGCGTCATAGACGTTGATGCCATCGACGTGGACGATTGAAATTTTTTGTCAGATTTTGGTGACTGTGGGCGGTTGGGGGATGTGCTGATTTGATGCAAGGACGCATGTCACGGTAGAGGTGCACCAGTTTTTTTCTGAGGCTCCTCACTTGAAGAGCTCTAGTGCCTTTCCCAAAAAACGATTTGAGGAAAAATGAAAGTGTTACCCGAAGAAGAATCCCATGGCCTAGATATACATCGAAAACATTGCAAAAAAAAGTAATGAAATTCTGACGAATTTGGGTTAAGGAGCCCCGTCATTCAGATTTTTTTTCAGCCAAAAAGTGCTACCTCTATCGTAGCACGCGTCCAAGGCCGTAGCAGCGTAGTCGTATTGCCATAGGCCCTCGCATCCCTACAAAGCCGGGACGAAGCACGTCGGGTTTTCACCGACGAGGCAGACATCGCGTCACCGACGAGGCAGACATCGCGTGCACCAAGCGCGAAGCGCCGTGAGGTGTTCAGCGAGTCGCATGAAGGCTGAGCTGCATCCTACTGTTGGCGGTGGGGAGGGGCTTCTTGCGCGCATCTGGATCGGGGCCGTTCACGGGTCATGACCCGACTCGCGGGTCGGGTCAGCTGGTGTAAAATCTCACGGGTCAGGCCGGGTCGGGAGGTTTTCAAATCTCACGGGTCGGGTCGGAGCGGATCGGGTCGGTTCAGGAAGTTGTCAAATCTCACGGGTCGGGTCGGGTCAGGAGGTTATTAAAATCTAACGGGTCGGGTACCCCGGCACGCGAGCTTTGACCCGACCCGTGAACATCCCTGATCTAGATGACCTCCCACAAGGATGTGTGGAGCTTGTGCCGCTGCGTTGTGCGAGAAGAGTCTTGCACTCACGGACATTTTGTGTGAAATTCTGTTTGGTTTTTAGTCACCGCCTCGTAGTTTTGGAGTTGCTGGAGAACGGGGGTAGTGTTTTTCCGGGGCTGAGGTTACGGGCGCTTTTGAGAGCGTGTGTCGTGCGGCTGTTGGTCTGCTTCCTACCACTCCGGACGTAAATATAAGAACCGTTTGGGTATTGATATATATACCACAACGGTGATATATATACCACAACGGTTCTAACATTTCCGCCCACAGTGGTATGTTTTTTCGGCACGCCTGTCTCCGTTTGCGAGACTGTGTGTGAAACGGCGTGCAAACACGCGGGAGGGATCGTATCGATGATGGCGACTCACAGGGGGGGGTGAAACCTTCGGCTAGACCCTCACTTTCTCGCGAGATATTCACCACATTACTTGTAGTACACTTTTTTAGCGTGATAGACTAGACTTGGAGCCAACTCTGGACACTGCAAGGGAATTAAGGTTAGGTCGGGGTGTGGTTGTGCCCGCACCCCGCAACGTGAAGCACAGCAATCACGTAGTGGTGTGCGCACGTGAGTTAAAACATGTACTTCTATCATACGAAGTTTTTGCTTGCAAGCGATGAACTACAACCAGGAAATGAAAGTAGGGAGCGGCCCGATTTTTTGCAGTCAGCCGCGACCGAGTCGGAAAATCCGAGCGTTGGCCGTGCGCTTTGCAATCGGCTCACCCAGTGCAACGATGGCCATCAAGGTGATGGGGTGGTGCTTTCTTTTTACGCACATAACCCCTTTAGGTCTGCAGCCGTCATTGGGGACACGTTACTTGAAAAACATAGTGGGATAGACTAATTCTGCAGTACGAGTCAAGAGTTAATCACTCAGTTCGGCAGCAGCGACCACCAATCAAACAAAATAGCATCCTGCCGTTCGACTCTTCACGTACTCTCTACAGGGTACGAACACACCCAACTCACATTTAGTGGGCGATGAGTCCCACTAGCGAGCAGGTGTAACATCACCACGGGCAAAAACTGCAGCATCCTGCCCCTCGGCTCGATACGTACTCTCTAGAAGGCACGAGTGCATCAGTGCATCCAACGCACATACAGTGGGCAATGCGAGACTTTACAGCCAGCAACTTGCGCAACACTACCACGCGCAAAAAATATACCTATTGACATCCTGCCCCTCGACTCGTCACGTACTCTCTACAAGGTACGAGTCCATCCAACCCACGTATAGTTACCGATCCGAGACTTAATAGCGAGCTTGCGCAAAAAATAAACCAATGTGCATCCTGCCGCTCGGCTGGTCACGTACTCTCTACAATGTACGACTACATCCAACGCACATATTATATAGTGGGCGATGCGAGACTTCACAACCAGCAACAAGCATGCGCAGCATCACCATGCGCAAAAAATAAACCAAACAGCATCGCGTCGCCCGACCCCTCTCCAGGTACGAGTGCATCCAACGCACATATAATATGGTGGGCAATGCGAGACTCCACAGCCAGCAACAGGCATGCGTAACATCACCATGCGCAAAAAATACACCAATGTGCATGCTGCCTCCTGCCGCTTGGCTGGTCACGTACTCTCTACAGGGTACAGGGTTCACTACCTTCAACACACGTACCATATACCTGGTAGTGGGCAATGCGAGACCTCACAGCCAGCAACAAGCATGCGAAACATCATCATGCGCAAATAAAATACACCAACTGGCATCCTGCCCCTCGACTCGTCACGTACTATCTACGGGGTACGAGTGCATCGAACGCACATATTGTGGGCGGTGCGAGACTTAATAGCCAGCAGCGAGCATGCGCAGCATCACCACGCGCAAAAAATAAACCAATCCGCATCCTGCCGCTCAACTCTTTATGTACGCTCTACAGTACAAGGTACGAGCGCATCCAACGCGCATTTAGCGGGCGATGCAAGACTTCCTAACCAGCAGCGAGCATGCGTAAAATCACCATGCGCAAAATATAGACCATTTGGCATCCTGCCGTTCGAGTCCTCACGTACTCTCTACAAGGTACGAGTTCATCCAACCCACATACAGTGGGCGATGCGAGATTTAATAGCCAGCAGCGAGCATGCGCAGCATCAACTTCGCGCAAAAAAATGAACCAAACGGCATCCCGCCGCTCGAACCCTCTCTAGGTAAGAGTGCATCCAATGCAGAGAAGACATTTCGTGCCCGCAGTCTTCTGATTGGTCAATTTTTTAGGTTGGAATTTTTAGTATGAAATGGTGCAAAAAACTTAGCGCCACCGAAAAAAGAAAATTCTTAGAATGTTCTGTACTTTCATAATAACCGAAAAAAAAATAATATTGTTAACTTGATTTCAGTATAGAACGCATTATTACGGAGTATATCGACGATTTTACCTATATTTCCTTCATCCCCCATCCCGTTTTCCTTGTACTTCATTCTCCGATCCGCCAAACTCCATTCTTAACACTTCTACTTTTTTCCTACTTTTTCAGAAAGCAAATATAAAAAACTTCTCTACAAGAAGTTTTATTTAGTTTAACATGTATAAAAACTGACGTCATCATCCACGGCCAATTTTCCTATTTTTTATTTTTTACGAAAAGTGACGCCACGATCCCGGATGACGACAAATGTCGACCAACGAATTTCCACCATAAAAAATTCCAACCTAAAAAAATGACGGAAAAAAAAAAAACTGCGGGCACGAAGTGTCTTCCTCTACATAGGGTTGGCGATGCGAGACTTCGCAGCCAGCATCAAGCATGCGTAAGATCATCATGCGCAAAAAATACACCAATTAGCCTCCTTCCGCTCGACTCGTAACGTGCTCTCTACAGGGTACGAGTGCATCCAACGCACATATAGTGGGCGACGCGAGGCTGTACAGCCAACAGCGATAAAGCGTATCATCACCATGCGTTAACATTAAACCCAACACGGCAAACGTGATACCTATTGTCGGTGACGTCGTTGGGGCCAGCAGCGAAAAAGCGTAACATCACCATTCGCTAACAATAAAATCATAATCCAAGCACGGCGAGTGCAACATCTACCTTCGACGTTGCTTTACTGGGCTAGCAGCGAGAAAATATAAAATCACCATGCGCTAATAATAAACTAATCACGGCAGGCGCGACATCTATCATCGGTGATGTCTTACAGCCACCCCTTCAACGTAGCCATCACTCGCTTGAGCCTGAAAAATCGCAAAAAAGAAAGGAAAATTATTAACCCTTTTCCCACTGCAAAAAATATCCCGTACTAATTCCAAGTAGTTTGTCCCCAAAAGCGTGGGTGCAGCCCTAAAGGGGATAAGGGACCAATCTCAAGTCTTCCCATTCCAATACAGTACGAGAGATCCCTTTATAGTGCCGGTTGAGTAGTGCCAGTTGCCCGCTATAGTACCTGTGAATTTTTTTGGCACAAAAGGGAACAACCAGTAGTGGCAGCATGCGGAGTAGTGCCGGTTGCCGCTATAAGGCCGGTATTTCCGGCCGGGACATACCGGCACTATAGAGGGGCCACTACTGTACGAGGATACAGTGTCAGCCGGGGGATGCGGTACGTCCGCCAATCCCCGCCAGGCTTGCCGGAGCACTTACTCGAGCGCGGGATTTGCACACAAACCGGCCAAGATGATCAGTTTCACTTGTCCGCGGCAAACGCAGCCCGGAGTTCTTCCCGAAGCACGTGCTTCTGGATCTTGCCTGAGGTTGAGGTTGAGGGTTGGACGGGGGTGGTAAGCGGAGAGTCAAGACCACCCTTAATCCCTTCAGAAACTGCACCCACGTTTCAGGGGACAAACTACTAAATCTGGGATGCCGCCGAATCACGAGAGCGGGTGGGGGTTGGGGTGGCAGATGTAGAGAGTAACAGTTATACCAGGGAAGCATGGTTTTCGGTTGATGATCTCGTCGATTGCTTTGCAGCAGTTCGTTCGGCGCCTCGAGCCCAACTCCTTCGATGAGCAAGGTCAAGCTCTGAAGGCGTCCATATTGCAAAACATACATAGCACCTGTGTTTTGTGTAAAGGAAACGAGTAGAAGTGGTCTACAAGCTTCGCAGAAAAATTGGAAAAAAGGAAGAAAAGAACGAACAAAACAAATCAAAACCGCTATACAGCGATCTGCGATAGCTTCCA
Source organism: Laminaria ephemera (assembly GCA_036873875.1). NCBI lineage: Eukaryota > Phaeophyceae > Laminariales > Laminariaceae > Laminaria > Laminaria ephemera. The sequence continues at coordinate 5,396,782 of JAYJMJ010000391.1, forward strand.
TGGCTCTGCTGCATCTCACCGTCTTTCAAAGCTGAACTGCGCACACTTCACGCTACAAATCCGAAACAGACGCCTTCCCTTACCAGTGGCAGTCTTGGGCAGCGCTCGGAAAACAATATCCTTTGGGCGCTTGAAGCCTGCGAGGTTCCTCCGCGCGTGGTTGAGAAGGTCGTCCGCCGTTACCTATCCAAGCAATGCGGCGAACGACAGAACCAGAGGGGCGCGAAAGTAAGTGGGCTATCGAACAGATCCGGCAGCTGTATCCGTTTTGGGAGATCTGGTAGTGGTGGCGGACGTGCCAATGTAGGCGTTACGGTTGAGAGCCGCAGATAACTTCCAATATGAAAGAGGAGGGTCCCTAGAAAAGAGCGGATCAGGTATAGCCTTCCCAGTCAATTAGCTCGGATGCCAAGGAAGCTTCGCTACTCCAAGACTTGGCAAATCACACCCATTCTTGACTCGCGGGAAAGACACACTCAGAGCCGACAGCTCAATGATTGAATCGAATTACGTTAGCTATACGCTTCTGAAGGGGACTAGCCACAGCGCTATCGTCTTCCGCGACTCGTACCCCACAAAGGTTGATTTCGTGACAGACAGCGTGTTATTTATGAAAAAAAAAGACACCTCAGCTGTGAGATTGAAAATTTCGTCGAAACCCGTCTTGGAATGCTGCGTGAGCCGTGTTGTTCCTTTGTGTACAACTGCGCGTCAGCGTGTCAGAAAACAAATACAAAGCTGAGTTTCGGCCAATTAATCGGTCGAAGCATTGACCAATTAACCCTTTTACCCCTACAAAAAATAACCCACCTCAAACTCCAAGTAGTTTATCTCAAAAAAGGGGTTGCAGTTCTTAGGGGGTTAATCAGTGGAACTCACAGCTGATGCATCCATAAAAAAATCAAAATAAAATGCCGCTGCCAATCGCATCACCTCTACGCCGGGCTTGGTCTCGACCACAGCGAACGGCACTTCTCCCCAGAACGGGTCCGGCATGGCCACCACGGCCACGTGCAAAACCGCCTCGTGTTGGTGGAGCACCGTCTCCACCTCGATAGACGAAATGTTCTCCCCTCCGCTGTTGGCGCCATGGGTTGCACGGTACAGCAGCAGCGGCGCGGTATTTTGTAGCGGGAACAGCATGCGACTTGTTGTCAACAATGTTTATTTTTAGTCTGGCTCGCGTTAAAGCGCGTCCGTTCCCATCGAAGTGCCTGGATTCGGTGAGATGCCACGCACAAATCAGACCGTTTGGTGGTCGGGGGCTTCTTAGCGTATAGACAAACGTTCAATTGTTACCCCCTTGGCGTGGTGCCCTTGTCGTACATCGCCACAAACTGCAACGGCAAGGGTTTTGGTGTCCGACAGCAACCGTCGGACGTGGTACGCGCGCGAGTTCCGACTCAAGGCTTCGTTTCGGATGGGCGAATAGCGTCGAAATCCCTCAGTGCCATCGTCGAAGGATACAGTACAGGATAATAAGAAGGCAGGCTGATACTCACAGGACCATAATAAATCATGTTGTACTGAAGACTGGTCCTACGGTAGCCGGGCTATCCCCATTATCACTACCGCGTTTAGGCCACTCGGGCGAGTGACTCACTATTTCTCTCCAAACAGGATATTTTTGTTTTGTTGGCGCAGCGCAAGTGACAAGAATCCCAAGGTAGTGCACATCGCAAAACCAAAAAGCACAAAAGCTGGAAGACCGCAAACAAATAGGGTAGTCACTCTTCCGAGTGGCTCCGGACGGCTGAAAAAGAAACCCGAAAGATGCCCCCCCCAACGTATCACCAGTCTGAAGTTAGTGCAGAACCCATCCCAAATAAGAAACCCTGTCTGGGTCAATATTTCTATTTCTTACTAGGTGTCCTGTACTGTGCCAAGGAAATAGTCCGCGCAAACAAGACACACTACCTGATGATTATGTCTTTCTTCCTGTCCTTGAGTTCCACCCGCCCCCCTCCGTGCTGCACCGCCAGATCTCCGGTCCTGAACCACTGCCCCTGCAGTGCACCGCCGGTCCGCCCATGACATGATTAGCGTTACCACGAAAAAACAACACAGACAACACCCGGAAGGGACATGGCGGACAATGGGCCTCGTCCTCGCAATCGATGCCTACCGTGTCGTGAGTTGGCTGGACTGCGCGGCTAGTCATCAGTTGGGTAGCATGACTAAAAGCCAACTGACTTAAATCTGTATTAATAAACACCACGCGTCGAGCCACAAACGCACCAGTCAGATGCAAAGACGCAGAGCTCCGCAAATTACCGAAGCTAACTGACTGTACTAGCTAGCCGACTAACAGCCCTATTAATAGGCCTTACCTCGCCAAGCAATAATTAGTCTGCGACTTATAGCCAGCCAGCTCACGACCCTAACCAAAACACACGGCACTAAATAGGGTGTTTGCGATTTCAAAACTCTGTTGGGTTGGATAAAATGTACAACTAGTTTTGAAACCGACGAATTTCATAGCCCATGGCCAACCAACCCACGCAAAAATTAGGTTGGAAATTGAAAAAATGGTAGGAAAAAGAAAACTAACCTCATTTTTAATCTGATTTTTCTTGGGTTGGGTTGGCCTTGGATTGTGATTTTGACGGTTTCAATACTACTATTATATGTTTCCTACCCAACTACCCAACCAAAGTTGGTACATCGCAAACACGCTATCTTCATCTCGTACATAGTGTGCGTCAACCATAATGTCGATAGTCATCTTCATCTCGTCACATTGTGTGCATCAACCATAATGTCGAATAGTTATCTTCATCTCGTACATAGTGTGCGTCAACGATAGTGTCGATTAAGTGGCAATGTCTGCTGCAGGGTTAATCCGACGATCGCGAACAAGCAAGGGCGAATGAACTCGCCTGATCAAACGCCTCCGCCGTAGCCCATTCGTTCTTCAGGTATCCCTTCATCACCCCGTTGCCTGCGCTCGCGCCCATCGAGAAGCAGGAAACAGAGAAGGAAACACGTGTGCCGGGGTCATCAATAGCGCCCCGAAACCAATACACAAGGGGTTTCGAGGCCCCAGGTGTTTGCCGCGAGCCATATGGGCTCTCGTCATCGCAGCTAGGGGGTTCAAACCGACATAATTAGACGATAATGCACATATACTAAACCGATATATTTACGATAAGGCATACCTAAACCGACACATTTATACGATAATGCACAAAACTGCCGGTGCTCCACCGGCAAGTATTAATAGGTGGGACGGCGCCCAACCAAGTCAGACTTCCGTTGATCCGAAGAACGAGGTCCGTGCCGAGCGAAACACCCCTGATAAAAAGTGTCCGCTCCTCACTGCTGGGCTCCCTCTCAGCTAGAAATGGTACCGTGCCATGCACTGCAGCTCGCATTAGCTCAATGGTATGCGGATGGTCAAGGTTTGTTACTGTAGCGCCGTAGGGTGGTACAAGAAGGCTGAAAGTTGCTCTTAAGGCTTAGTCTCAAGCACTGGAAATTATGTACCGCCCAATCTACGAACATGAAGCTTAAAAAAAAAAAATAGACACCTCAGCTATGAGATCGAGAAATTCGTCGAAACTCGTTTTTGCAAGCTGCGTGTGATGCTTCGATCGCGCGTGCTACGAGATTCATGACCTCCGTGAAGGTCATTTTGTAATACCTCTGAGCAGAACCTCCCCCAGAGTAACGCCATCCGCGGGGACGGGATCCAATCCTCCCCGCTCGGCGACGTACATGTCCTGGACCAAAGACGGAGCTGTAGATAGCGAGGCAGAGGAAAGGGGCCTTTGCGTCATGAAAGTCATTCCTGCCCCAGCTACTGGCTCAACACGTAAGATGCCAAAATTATCTTACGTCTTTTCCGGTGTTGCAAGCCGTAGATACTTCAGATTCAATTCGCACCGGGGACGAAGTACCTTCGCCTGTCGCCGGCAGGCAACACCGCATGTTTAGCGATCAAAGCATCCCCACAACTACGTCTTAGCAACAGTATCAACAAATCTAGACCTAGGCGAATGCTGAAGCCCCAGGAGTAACCGCGGACACATACACGTTGTACTCGTGGTAATACGTCATTTCGCAATCCACAATTTTGTTTCACCCGCCCAATAGGCCAAAGAAGTGGGGGCTTATCTCTTGCACCCGTTCCGGGCTATGGCTTCAGTTGTGTGATCGCGCTCTGCTTCCCGCGGCTCTCCGACGGTGGGTGCCTCCTCTTTCGTTTAAACGACTAATATTCTAGGCACGTGAATCTCCCCTCAAGAGCTCAAGAGATGACGCTATCGAAACAATAGTCGTCGTTTCCCGGGAAAAATCAAGGCTCTTTCCTACCACCCTACGGTAACATCTAAGCGCCTTCCGGAGCGGCTGCTAACGGCGTGGCACGATGTTGCCAGAGCTTATTGTGCGCTAAGTACGCAACTGGTTAAAATACAGTTGATGCGCTCGTATATAGCAAGATACAAACTCGACGTAGATTGGAGTGCCTATGGTTGATGGGGTTTCTGGAATCGGAATGTTAGGATGTCGGGATATCGTATGGTAGTTCTTCACGGACTAAGCAACAAATGCACATGTAGTGATCGCACCTTGCCATGGCATACGAGCACCCTGCTCCGCCTCGTCGAGTTTGTTCCAGTCATCATCCCACACACAAACTGTAGCGGGGCCGTAAACCTGCACAGCAACGACGCGAGGTCCACCGTCAATCGCCTTTTTTCATCGCCAACGTTTCGCATCTAACAAGCGCCATCCAACGCCTCACGCCTCGCAACCTTTTCACTTTCACATTGTAGAAATCGCATGTGATAAGCAACCTTTGGATAGCTTCCATGCACGCCGTATACTTTGCAGCTGCCTATTGCGTAAAGAACGCTGAGTTTGGTCGTACCACCCCTCGGGACATCAGGGACTAGATCATTGCGATGATGAGTTAATGTGACAACAACAACAACAACAACAACAAAAACACAGCAAACAACCACAAGAATCGTAAGCGCGTGTGTGTGCGAATTCTCGAAATATCACCTCGGTTAAACCGTAAGATGCTAACGGTCGGATGCCTAGCTCCGACTCCATCTTCCGCATCACGCTCGGCGGCGGCGCCGACCCCGCCGTCAACATTTGTATTTGCACCGGAGCCCCAGAACCCGATAACAACACCTATCGCCCACCGTGGAACAAGCAATAAAGGTCATCCGAACGCACACAGAGCACATGTCATGAGCGCATGAAGACATAAAACAAGGTAAACGGAGTCCAGAACGTGAAGGCAGCAACTGTTGAGCGCCGTGGAACAAGCACTAAAGGTCACGGGAAATGCACACAGAACACATATCACGTGCGCTTAGATACTTTGGACAACACACAAGCAGCAGTTGTAATTGCAAGCAGCCGCACCTCGATGGGATCGAGGGATGTCGACGATCGAGTGATGAGCTCGGATTCCCGCTATAAAGTCGCGCGGATGTCCCTTTTGCGCGAAGCTGGGTCAACGGCGCGCCTCAAGAGGACGGCGAAGCGCGGTGCGCAAATGCACGCCTCGGGGGTGTACTACCACGGTAAACATTTTCGATCGATATCTAAGGCCTACATGTACAGTGTATCCGCGGGGCATTTCGCACAGTGTTCATCGCACGGGGGCAGCCGGCTCCAAGGGTCGGTGCCTCAAAGGCAATACCGCGAACATGCGTGTGTGATTTTTTTTTCGTCTCATCTACTATCTTCGCAGCTTTTCTCCAGCTCCTTCCCTTTTCGTAACTCTGATCCGGGTTCACATAACCGGTACGGGGGGGGGGGGGGGGGGGGGGGGGGGGGGGGGGGGGGGGGGGGGGGGG
>JAYJMJ010000391.1:5424150-5444569 GCA_036873875.1 Laminaria ephemera
ACTACAAGACCCATGGCGTGGGGATGGAACTAAAAAGGCGGCTTTAGGAGGCAAAAACATAACGTAGATTGACGTATTGTATGAGCAGAAAAAGGGCAATAGGAAGAGTAGATCGATTATTAGCTGGAGGCAGGAAGAGAAAGCCAACGTAAATCGTGCACACAACCGACATATCACGATCTAAATCATCTATTTATTAGATCCTATACCTGTCGGCATGGTATGTTGTGCAGAATCTGTATGGTACAGATCCAACCCAGAAAACATGTGCTAGATCGCTCAGACCACCCGGCTCTCACCCGGCAACATGGTCTGCAGGCCATGCAGATCATATAGACCAGAGATATTTCTGCCCTAAAAGGCACATATCATGAAAAGGGATCTGATCTGTGCGATGTGTGAAATCATGTGAGCTTTGCCGAAATAAACTGGGCATATAAGAAGAGGTCTGCAAGCAATGTGGTTTCTGAAGAAAGAGCAGAGAAAAACACATTCAACAGCTACTCGGAATTCGAAACCCAACCCGGAAAAAAAAACCCATTATACCCGCGATTCTCATCATTGTCTGATCCGGTTCTCTCACCCTGAAGGAGATGGAGTCCGTCGGGTGGTTCCAGTAAATCAGGAAGCCTTCCTCAGGAGAGTGCTGGGGGGGGACAAAAAAGTGATCAACGATGGACGGTTTCACGGAGGGAGGGACAGTACGCCAAAAAAAAAAACAAGCAGCAGGCGGCGGCGGAGGAGAGGGGGAAAATTGAGCGCTTTTTGCCGTACGGAATGGAGCGCTGGGGGGAGAAAAAATGAGTGAACGGTCGCACGGTTCAGTGGCGAGACAGGTACGCTAAGAAAAACAAGCAGCCGGCGAAAGCGAGGGGGAACATTGAAATTTTAGGGGTTTGGTGAAGGAACGGACAGCGTCGTGGTGGCGGCGGCGAGTGAATATTCCCCCGAGTGATTGTTGTCGTACACATCGTAGCTGCAGGTTAACGCCGTAGCCCAGCTTTTCAAGGTTTTCTATCCATCGGTACGGGTAACCTATTAATCTGTACAACCTTTTAGTCGTGTATACGTACCACTCGGTACATATCATTACCGTTATGTATGTATGTATGTATGCGTACTTCGTATGTATACATCATAATATAGTTATCATGTATGCCATCCGACAATGTGCAGCATAAGCTTTGACGTCTATCACCGATAAGCGGATGCATCAAGAAGAAAGCCGAGAGAAACTATTAACAAACAAGGATACCTATTGGACATCTCCAATCGGTTCCTACTTCCGGCTTAAAATTAAATTACTCCACCTGTAGCCAATTATCCACCCTTGTTTTATCGCGCGTTTGTCTGCTCTAAAAAACTCTAAACCCAGGTCGCGTCTAGGTTCCGTTCCCACGCCATGGGTATGGGTCTGCCACCACTGCCCCCATGTCACAAGCTTGATACGATTTACACCGCCATGGGTGTAGATATGCCCTTCTCCCCCCCCGCTTGTCAAAAATATGATACCTGGTACGATATATATCAGGTATTCTTAGACAGCAGAAATCACTTATGCCTCAATTTAGTAGCAGATAGTCTTGGTTACCCTTCCCCCCCCTGCCCTAAGTAGCATGTGGTATATACCAGGTAACCTCTTCGACTACAGTAACCAATTATGCCTCGATTTAAATAGCAGGTAGTCTCGGTTACCCCCCCCCCCCTGCCATAAGCAGTACTGATACTGTTAAAGTATATGATACTGGTATAGGCTAGCTAGGTAGCTTCTTCCACTCGTACATGAAACGGTTTAGCCATATTCAAATAACGCATAGTCTCGGTTACCACACAGATGCAATACCCATCTCGAGGAGGGTGTCTCGATCTAACCCCGGTAGACCTGCACGCACATTTTTGAGGGCATGATACTTAAAACTACTGTAGTGTGGGAGTTTCTAGAGAGTTTTCCAATTGCGGGATAGCCGCGAGGCTAGCAGGAGCAGGGGGGGTGGGGAGTGACAGAGCAACACCCATGGCGTGGGGATGGAGTCTCGATGCGGTTTAGGAAGTTAACACATACGGTACATTGGCACCAGGTATGCGATAAGAGAAGGTTGTAAGAAAGGGCAACAGGAAGAGTAGATTGATTTTAGGCTGGAAGCAGGTGGAAAAAGTCATTGCAAACGATTGGTTCTAGTAAGTTAACGTATCATATAGCTTCCTTGTTTGAGCAGGGGGGGGTGGGGAGGTGACAGGCTAGCACCCATGGGGTGACACAACAGATTGACACCCATGGCGTGGGGGTGGAGCCTCGATGCGACTTAGGAGGAAAATACACAAGACAGAATAATGTACCATAAGAAAAGGTTTTAAGACAGTGCAACAGGGAGATTAGATCGATTTTAGGCTGGAAGCAGGTAGAAAGAGTCATTGCAAATGATGTAGTCTAGTAAGTTAACGTAACATATAGCTTCCTTGTTTGAGCAGGGGGAGGGGGTGACAGATTGACACCCGTGGCGTGGGGATGGAGCCTCGATACGGCCTAGGAGGCAACCACAGAATATATCATAATGGTGAGCAAGGGCAGTAGGTGGATTAGAGCGACAATGAGCCGGAAATAGGTACAGAAGAAGTAGGCACAGAAGGGAGGGAGAGTTTGAGCATAGGCTTTCTTTGCTGCTTTCCCTTGGTTTTCTTCTACTTTCTGGGAATGTTTATGAGTGATCAACGTTGAAGCTCATGCTGCACTGCACATTAGAGGATGGAAAACAAAACAAAACAAAAATGTACTACAAGAGAAGGTTATAAGGAAGGGCAACAACAAGAGTAGATCCATTTTCGTCTGGCAGCAGGTGGATACAGTCAATGCACGACACATCATGTGAACTAAGACAGAGGTAGCACTCTTTTTTTTGGCGAAAACTGTTTTCTGTAAGGACGGGGCTCCTTAATCCGAAGTCGTCGAAATGTCATTCTTGTTTTGCAATATGAATTGTTTTGTATCGCTAGGCCATGGTTTTGTTCATCGGGTTGCTCATTATTATTATTATTATTATTGCCCTCGGACAATGTAGCGTAGATGCGTTCCGATACAAAATCGAACATCCTTCCGTCAAGCAGTAGTATCTCTCCTGCGACTCTCTGCCTACTGTTCCCCAAGTTCCCTTCCCCACTTCTTTCCATCTTTGTTTTTTGCTGTATTATACTGGTATCCTATTCCTCATCAATGTTCCATATGCTCATTCAAGTTCACTCATAAAACCAGGCTTTGGGTGAGGCATAGAACAGAGCTCCTCAAGTCAGGAGCCTCTCAAAAAAAAACGGTGCATTTTTTTCCGTAGCATGCGTCCTATGTATTAACCCTTTTTGGGGAGTCAGAGGCAAAACACGACGACAAAAAAAAATCGACACGTGCTACGATCGCGGCAGCACTTTTTTTTTGGCTGAAACGTTTTCTGAATGACGGGGCTCCTTAACCCAAAATCGTCGGAATGCATTCCAATCTATGTTTGCAAATAATTTTCGTTGTTGACCTGCGCCATGGGATTGAGCATCGGGTGGCACTTTTATTTTTCCCCAAATTAGTTTTTTGGAGGGGTATAGGAGCTCCTCAAGTGAGGAGCCTGAGAAAAAAAATGGCGTGCATCTAACGTAGCATGCTAGGTTGGAGGCTGATAACTTTGGTGTTCGAACTACAATTCAAGGCGTCGTACGAGACGGGCGCAGCACTACGGTACTACTGGTACTGCCGCGTGCTCGAATCCACTCGCAGAGATCTGATAAGACCGAACTTGTCCTATTATCATTCCATGCACCTCCCGACAATGTGCAGTGCATGATTAATTCTTATACAAAAAAAAAACGAACACTCGTGTCCCCTTTCACTCTTACATGACGCAAAAGCTATCGCAGCACACCGAAAAACACCACCGCTCTCATCCTAGTGTGTGTCTCTCTCTCTGGGTCCTCAACTGGTTAAGTAAACGTCAAATATGCTTGGTACTGTCGTAGCTTCTTTGTCTGATTTCCTTTTTGGTTTTGTTCTTCCTATTACATAATGGTTTGAGGGATGGATATTTGAGCTGGATATACTCCGAGGGAAAATAAGATCTCGTCTCGGTGACCACCCGGGTCGCTATCTCGCGCAGAGTGTCCCTGGATGTACGGGAAAATAAAGGTCTCGTCTCGGTGACCACCCGGGTCGCTATCTCGCGCAGAGTGTCACGCTGCAACCGCTTCAAACTCCAGCAGGCAGAAGGAACAGGGGGCGGGGGGGGCAGACCAGCACCCACCCATGGCGTGGGGATGGGGCCTGCACGCTGCCTAGGTTTTAATTTTTTAGCGTAGACAAGCGTGAACTACTCTATCACTTTTCGCATTGCACTCCCGTTTCGGGGAAATGACACTTGGGGGTTAGAGTATTAGAGTAGTAGAGGATGAAATTTTACGAGTTGGAAACGGGTTAAGAGAAGGCTGAAAGGGCAACAACAGGTGCAGCAGGTTGAGAGGCAGGTAGATGCCAAAAGTAACTACGCAGACTATTACGGAGGACCATAGCAATCAGAACCCACGATACACACAAAAATCTGTATATTCCCCTTTTTTTTTCTACAGTAACCATATTTGGTCCTCATTGCTATGTTCCCCCATAATAACAAGAAACATAAATATTGACCCAGGCTACACCATCTTATTTGGGAGAGGGTGCAGTCCACACTAGAACCAGTACAACGGCTCCCGGATTTGTTGTATTGACGCGTGCTGCGATAGAGGTGGCACTTTTGGGCAAAAAAATGTTTCTGAATGGCGGTGCTCGTTTAACCCAAATTCGTCGGACGGTCATTCTTGTTTTGCAATATTAATCATGCTTTTTGTACCTAGGCCATGGGTTTGGTCACCGGGTTGCGCTTTTCGTTTACCCCAAAACAAGTTTTTTTGGTGAGATATTAGAGCTCTTCAAGTGAGGAGCCTCAGAAAAAGAGATGGCGCACTTTTGCCGTCGAATATCAGCCTGCCTTTCTCATTACCTCGTTTCTTAATAGGGATTCTATACCGTAGAGGCTTGACCAACAGGTTTCCTTCTTTGGTTTCCGTAGGCTTTTGAGCCACCGGGGCATGATACCCACATGGAGACCTGGGCTACGACACGGCGAGCACTTGTAGGGGCTCTTCGTAGTCCAGCGGCTATTCCTAACGGCTCAGAGCCTCTCGAGCGAGTGTCTATCTACCCTATCATTTTTTCGCAGGTCGTACGAAAGACTTCTGTGCATATTTTTTGTTTCACCGCCATGGAATAGTTTGTTACGCTCTCGATTTTCTAGTGAGGTACAAGGCCGTTGGCGCTAGCGGACGAATCTCGGTAGTGCAAAAGGGGTTTGCCCTCCCGTGGTAGCTTGAGCCCGGAACACTCCCCGTTGGTGTTCGGAGTTTTTGACCGTGGACGCGTGCTATGTTAGAGGTAGCATGTTTTGGCAAAAATGTTTCTGAATGACGGGGTTCCTTAACCCCAAAATTCGTCGGGATGCCATTCTTGTTTTGCATATATGATTTTTTTTGGTATACCTAGGCCATGGGTTTGTTTGTTTGTTCATCGGGTTGCACTTTTAGTTTACTCAAAATCAGTTTGTGGGTGAAGTACAGATCTCCTCAACCGAGTAGTCTCAGAGAAAAAGTGGTCAACCTCTATCGTAGCATGGATCACTGCAGCAAAGAAAGCGGGCAAGTGGTACCGGGTGGCCCTCGAAGCCCCCGAACGGTTCGTGGTTAGGTGGCACGAGGAGGGGGCGAAGAAGAGCAGGCGGCGCCACTCGTCCGCCATGGGTGGCGCTGGACGAAAAGGGGGCGGGCGGGGGCAGCTATATGGAAACCATGGTAGAAGAAAGCAGGAAGGAGGTGGCAGACGGGGTAGCATGACACCACGCCAACTAGTAGATGGAACCTGTCTATGCTATTCCGGAGGACCATAGTAATCAGGACCTACGATATACACAAAAACCTATATATTACGCTGTTTTTCTAATTACGCTGTTTTTCTAACCATATCTGATCCTGATTACTGTGTTCCCCCGTAATAGATGTGTGTGCTGCAAACAACTGCGGTTGTTTCGAAGTACCTGGTATGCTTTTTGTCTCTTAGTTGCGAGCCTGTTGTTTGTGGTGTTTGGTTTGGTTTTTGTCTGTTTTGTGTTGTCTGCCTCACCCCCCTCGGGGGGGGGTTGCAACAGCGATGCTGCCACCGCTTGCCGTCGACAAAATATGAAAGAGGCGGGTCTTTCCCTTCCTCTTCTTCTCCTGAGCCTGTTTTGTGTTTTTCGATTTTGTTTTTATAAAAATAATCCGAAGAAACTTCAGCTGTGAGATCGTTCGCATTTGTTTTTCTCTTGTTTTGTGACGCCTTTCCCCCTTTCCCTTTCCGCTTATTGTCTGTTGCCTTGTTTTGCCGCTGGGGAGCAGGGAGGCGATGATAGCGGTATGGACACCGCTATCATCAAATATGGGATAGTAAGCAGGTGGCAGACCATGCGGCAATGCTCATATAAAATATCATATTATAGTTGCGTTTGAAACCCAGGCTGACTGCTGCCTCGACTCCGTTTATTTGTGGTTTGCTTTGTGTTCTGTCCGTGATTTTGTTTTGTTTTGTTTTGTTAGTCTGTTTTTGTTGAATGTTGTGTTTTGTTTTTGAAAACAATTCTGGGTACCCTCCTATCCTCCTTGCGTGTTCCTTGTGCCTCATGCTCGGCGCGTTGTTCTTGCTTTCTTTTTCTTTTCTTTTCATTTTTCTTTCTTTCCTTCCTTTCTTTTCTTGTCTTCTCTTTCTTTCCTGCAATTTGTCTGGCTTGCTGGCTAATGTGTTGTCTTCACGTCAAATATAATTAACTAAATTGAAAAAGACAATTCAGCTGCGAGATCGATAATTTCAACGAATTACGATACCATACGATCGTATCGTATGTCTGTTTGTCGTACCCGGTAGATTTGGCAATTGCCAAATCTCTTTACTGAATTTGCGATGCAATGTCTCCGTCTCGTCGTTTGTGACCACAGAGCTTGGATCTCCCTTGATACAGACTCAGCCTGGACACTGCGGATGTGCTGTACAGATAGTATAATATGTCGGTGGGGAGAAAGAGCGGTTTCATGTGAAGAACGCGCACACACACTGCCACACTGCCGATCAGGTGTATCAGGCATTAGACTTGGAGCAATGCCGCTGTTATACCTGGTACTCGTACCTGGTATTTAGACTACCAGGTAAACTATAAGCTCGTTTGGGCTGGTCCGTGTTACTTACCCGGTTACTTGGGCGGCGGCTAATTGCATTTCTTTAGTGTGCAAGAGCTTTTTTACGTTATACATTGTACCTTGGATATACCTCATACATAGGAACGCCTCTGTTCCCCCTTTCGAACTGGCGACACAAAAGGGATATCAAGGCAACCACATCCCGCAGAAGAGCCTTGCAAACTAAACTGTAAACTTGTTTGTCGGTGTTTCTTACCCCGGTTACTTGTGCGGTGGCTACAGTAGTAGACACATACGGATAGTGAATCTTCCTAAGGGAACTATTTAAGCACTCTGGTTGGCCAAGGGTAATCTTAGAAGCGGCTCAACCAGCCTTGGGTCTCTCCACGCCACAGCATCCCAATCCGACCGAATCAACCTAGAGTCTTTCAAAGCACAGCATCCAAGCCTGCGGAGTCAATCTAGAGCCTTCACAAGCCACAGCATCCAAGCACAGGTCACCCCATAGCGGTAGGGTTAGGGTTAGGGTTAGGGTTCGGGTCGGGTGCTCGACTTTAGGCGCCACGGCCAAAACCCCAGTAAAGATTCACTATCAAGGTGTCTCTAGGCCTCAGTGGCTTTACTTTTTCTTTGGTTTTCAAGATATTTTTTTTATGTTATCGTATGAGTACCTGGTATCGCTCATAGGAACGCCCTTTTCACTTGCAACACCCCCGGGATTTCAAGCCAACCACATCCCGAAGGGGAACCTTGTACGATATGACATACCTGGTACCTGGTACACGTTTATAATACCTGGTATGTATCATATTATTTTTACAAAAAATAAAAAATACTCTCCACCAGCTGTGAGATCTAGGATGTCGTCGAAAACTCATCATTGCAAGTTGTGTGTGATACTCCGATCGCGCGTGATACGGGTTGTGTATGTCCTCATGAAGGATATACCGTATATGACAGTGTGTATCACACCCCCTCGGGCGAAATTCAACGACGATCTCCTCCGAAACTGGAGGGGGGGCACAAGCAATGAAAATGACGGCTTTCGGAAGATCTCGTCGAGATCATTCCATAGACGCGTCGCTTGGCATTTAAACTCATCTCTACCGGTCGTCCAGAAAATCGTCGTTGAATTTCGCCCGAGGGGGTGTGATATACAGCACTATCATATACGGTAGGTCGGCGACTCCCTTTAGTACTACAGTAGTTAGCACCAGGGTCAACAGCGTGATACGAACATGACGATAGCAGTGACAGAACTATTCTTCTGCATCGTCCTCGGAAAAGAACCCTACCAGGTATATGTGTGGAAACAAGTGTGGAAGCGCTCATGACTGATGGCCTACAATTAACTTACAGTTCCTGACGGCGATAAGTACGATGAGCTGCGATCATCATGCCATCAACACAAAATGACGTTGCTATTTGCCTGTGGTACATGATAAGGAGAACACGAATGGCTCAGAACCTGCTGTGCGTCTGGTCACTGGTGCTAATGACGCGTTGTACAAAGTAGTATTAATAGTAGGTAGTGTGATCCCTCTATATATAGCGCCGGTATATGCCAGCCGGCAATACCGGCACTATAGCGGCCACTGGCACTACCCCGCATACTCTGTTACTATTGGTTGTTATCATCGGCTGTGCCAAACGGTTTCACAGGCACTATAGCGGGCAACCGGCACTACCCAACTGGCGCTATAGAGGGACCACTAACTGTCTGCTGTACTGACTGCTGCAACTTGTTGTGCATACTATGGTATTATAGCATAGCGGATCGATGTAAACGAGGACATGAAACATATTGTTCGGGGCAGTTCAACCTTCAGACCCCTCCAATGTTGCAATCAAATCAGCCAGAACCACCGGCAAAAAAAAAAGAAGCACGAACAAGCACATACATGCTCAAGTGCTGTACGCGCTCTTCTTTGCTTTCCTACCTACCTGTAAACACTCCTTGTAGCTTTTCGCCACTCACCACGCGGGCTAGATTAGCAGCTACGTACGTAGAACTGCATCTGTATCATACCTGCTGTGGTACTGCTACTACAAATGCTGCATCATACCAGGGTACCAGGTATGCATCATATATACCTGTGGTACTGCTACTACTAATAATACTGCGCTGCTGACTGTATTCATCACATACATCGACAGGGCGGGGTATAAAAAAGAAACGCAACAGATAGAAACCGGACGCATCACCTGTCCCTGGAGACAAAAAAAATATGACATGGTTTCACGACTACTGCCTGTACCATGCTGCACCGCGGGATAAACCCAGGTAGCTCTGGGGCTGCATCGCCCACAGAGTTTAACGTTGTGCTCATGGTGTTGTTGTGCTGTTGTTGGCGCTGTTAGCAGTGTGGACATCCATCCGAATATTATGCTTCCATTTTGTCATGTTATCTTGAAGATGTGGGCGGTTTTCCTACGTCAGTGAAAAAAAACCTGCTTCGTACGAAAAGTAACGGACCCACGATTATTGGTGTACTGCTGCTGCTGTACCTCTGGTATATAATGAGATGCGAATATAGTCGTGGCCCCGCGTTAGTGCGATACCCTTTGGTGCGGTGCCCCATTTTAGTGCGATTGTCACGACCTGCTCGTCCTATAGAGTTCTACTACTGTACATCACCATCCCGGGATAGTGCGGGATCCCACTTTAGTGCGGGTATCGTCGTCTGGCAACGCACCGCACTAATTAATGAGAGAACGGCTCACGACCGTATCATGACGGGTATGCAGCAGTAGCAACAAGACTCGATGCGTTGGCTTGAGATATAATTATACTACCCGCTATGTGGCGAGCAAACATACCGCCGACAGCAGCAGCACCAGTCTACTAATGAATCTCGCACCCAAACACACACCGAAGCTACCACACTACCAGGTATGCTGTACCAGGGTATGTACTTGTGAGGTTTGGCCACGAGGAGCTGGGCCGGGTGTGTGCGTGCAGGTGGTCTGCCGCACACATGAAAAAAGAGGGTGATGTACGACACAGGAGCAGCAGCCACCGTATTATTTTGTGTTGTGGAAAAAAAGTACTTCGACTGCAACCAGCTGCAACAAACACGAAAATTAATTCGTTGGGTATTGAGCTGACCGCAGCTGAGGGTGGCCACACTCGATTGGGCAGACTGCACAGAGCTATCAATATGCGCCTTCTTCGTGCTCGTCACAAGCAAGCAAATGCTGCTGTGTGATGTGACACGACGGCATGCACCCTGTCCAGCATCAACGGCATGGCATGATGTGTCCTTTGTGCGGCAAACGAACGAACAACGCATGCATGTAGAAAGGTACGTACGGTAGATAAAGTTGTACGGCAATATAAGAACTACTTCACCACTGCAAAACTAATATGTTATTATTTTCAAGTAATTTTTGCCATGCAGGTGAATATGAACATTTAAACGGTCCTTATATTTAAGTCCAAAGTCGTATAAAGTAGCTGCTGGAGATTAGTCTTACTCACCATGCTCTCGAACCCGGCCAGGTCCGACCTTTCGCAGTTGATGCCAGACGACGACGTCTGCCCGGCAACTGGCGCCGCGGTGACGATGGCGAAGAACAAGGCCGCGAGAGTAGCCATCGCAGAGGACCTCATGGTTAGTTAGTCTTCCTAAAAGCTCTCGAACTCGTAGCGGCAAGTACTTCCAGTCCCAGCAGCAGCAATCAACCCAGGACTCCTCGCTCGGTTGCAACACAAAAAGACTACAACAACAACTAGCGACGACAAGAACCACACCAAATAGTCTGCTTCAATTAGACAGCGAGAGCGATGCAATGTCCTGTTGATGGTGGTGGTAGTGGTGGTGCTGCTGCTGCTGAGATTGCATGCACAGCGTTGTTGCTCAGCGCAGATTGTTGGCAGAACACAACAACAACACACACGTGACCGAAAAACAAAAAAATGAAGCAAATAATAAGAGGCACTCAGAGGCACTGGGACGTACGTTAAAATGAAATTGGAACCTTTGTGAACCATAACGCCTCATGAAATTAGTGAACCGGCACTGAAACCGTCGGTTTTTGAACTAACTGCCGTTTGTTGTTGTCGGATTGTCGGTTGGTTGTAGATTTTAGATTATAGATTTTAGATTTATTGTAGATGTTAGATTTTAGATTTTAGATTCTAGATTCTAGATTCTCCAGATTAGATTGTAGAAACCAACGCAAATCTACCTGGGGGCCTCTGGGGGGCTGGGGGGGGAGAGAGGAGACACACGTGACCACGGCTTGTTGTCCAGAAAGTCGGTGATTGCACACAGCACAAGTTTAGCTGGAAGTAAAAGCGAATGCTGACCGAGCTGACCGAAAATGAAAATGAAAATTGTTTCGCACGAGAGTCAAGGACCGTTTCAAGTTTAAGATATAGATAGATCAGATGTGGACGGTGGGGACGGCTAACGGCGGGAGGCCAATATATCGATTCCACAATGTGATTATTTTGTTGTGATATTCCTGGTACCTGGTAGCGGTGAACTCGTGTGGACATCCACGGAGAAGCCTGAACATGTGCATACAATTACACGTACATACACACCTGTTGTTGCCGCATAAGAGGCATCTGGTCGAGAGGGCTACGAGGTATCTATACTCTCGACACCCAGCAACGAGAACGCCGCAGAAAATAATAGACAGCAGCACCAATACCGCTCGTGTCGGATTGTGATTAATTATGCATTTTTCATCGGGGATATATTCGTACAAGCAGTAGTAAATAATAGGGTAATGCTATTTGCGACACCGGTGTCGTATGTTCTTATTTGCGACACGGTGTCGCAAATAAGCTGCTTATTTGCGACACCGCACTTTGTTCGCGGCACACACCTCGGATTGTCAAGGGACGGTCAGGGATGTGTTGGCATGGTGTAGAGCTATCGCTAAAGCTATCGCATGGCCTATACGGGTCAGCACTCGAGGAGATATCAGGTAACTTGTTTCACCCGCAAAATGTTCAGATCGGTGTCGCAAATAAATAATATTAATAGAAGCTCTCAGACAGGTACAAGGGACTCACCTGGGCAAGTCCCTCCAAACAACGTATAGTACGTACGTGTGAGTCGCCGCGACGAATCTGCGCCTACTCGCGATTTTCCGGGGATGCTTCGTGAGTAGTAGCAGTTCCGCGCGTGCGTGCAGAGCGTAGTCGCTGGTGAGCTGGCCAGGCTGCGTGTGGGCTGCTGTGGGCGCTTCTTCAACGGAAAACAGTTTTCAAACATTTTACTTCACGTTTGTTTACAAACAAACGGTTTCACACGAGACATGTCTCGAGTCTCGAGTCTCGAGTGAAACGCACGAAACACATTCGTACATGGGTGAGCCGCACTATTTTAATACTGGATTACTGCTCCTGCTGCTGCTGCAGTCTGTGTGCAGCGGAGTTATTTATACGTATGATACAGCGAGCTGTAGTAAGTAGTAGTCCTAGTACCAAGTACCGGTATCTTGATTTCAAAGTCGAAACGTGTCGTCTGTGTCTTATCAGCGCCGCCCCAACAATGATGTTATTCAAGCCAACCGTTGCATGCAGCAGCTACCGAGAGGAGGCTGTGAGGACGCATGATGCACCATACATGCACACATTGATTGGGGAACTGTTGTTGTGTACCGGCAAAATGTACGTACAGCAGTGAATGATGCTGCCTGCGGTACTACTCCGTAAAACTGTATGAAGCACATGCGTACCTGTGGTACAACAAAAAATAAATGTCTCGTAGGCATCAGAATCGCATGGGTGCTTCACGCCGCACCCATACGTCCGCCGTAGCTGGAACGTGCAGCTGACCACAAACTTAACAACATCTGCCGCGTGTATATGCGTGTAGTCATGCCGATTATACATACAACAGGTAGCTGGTGCCAAGCTCGTACGTACGAGTGGCCGTCTGAGTGAGGTCAAAATTCTGAAGATATAAGTATAGATACCTACAAGATACCAGTACGAGATTCTGAAGATTCAAGATACAATCAATTGCAAGATACAAGATACCAGATACAAGATACAAGGTACAGCAGTAGAAGATACAAGATACAATCAATTGCAAAAAAAAAACCATGCCATACAAGATACCAGGTAATAAGATGTAGATACACGGAGAAACTGCTAAACAATAAATACCATGGCGTCCCCAGTGGCTCAGTTGGTAACCTCGTAAACCTTCTGACGACTAAGGGTGTGTCTTAACTGGTTTCGACTTCGTTGGAACGGTTGGAATGGAACGAGGCCATTCGCGGTCGTTCGTTCCATTCCAACCTGTTTGTGTCCGATATAAAACAGAAAAAAACAAGAACAAAGGAGGAACACCTGGAACGCCCCTTTGAACCGTAACATTCGGGACAGCACACACAGCAGTTGGGCCGCATTTTTGCCATCGAGGTCCACCTTCTTTCTCTCTATGTACCCGTTCGGTCGGGCCGTTCGGTTCTGCTGAAGAAGATTAACTACTCTAGCACATATTCTTCCTCTTCCAAAATTCACGGTCAGGGTGGGAACGCTAGGAATCTATTCGATTTGATAAACCAATCAACAGCAACCGAAAAATTATTCCGTTCCATGTTCCGAGTGTTCCAATGCCTTTTGGGGGTAGTTAAGACACACCCTGACCTCGGCTTGTCCAGAAGCTGGAAAGTACAAAAAGTGAGAAAAATAATATAGATATACTTACTGGTATTAAACACTAATAGTATTTCAACGATATGGGGAAGCTCTTCAGTTGAGGAGTCCTCCGTCTGTCAGTCAGAAAAAAAAACGGCCAAAAAACGGTATACCGATATCGTAGCACAGGGAGGAACGGAATGTGCTGGAGGAGGAGAGGAGGAAACTAGACGGATGTAACGTGGAGAAGTTCGGTACACTAGATAGCAGCGAGAAAACGATCGCTATCCTATTGATACGACGATAGATGGCGGCCAAAGACGGCCAAACAAGAAGGAGATAAGGTAAGCAAAGAAGGTTTTATGTAGTATATGCAAGAAACGTAACTGAGCGCCCAAATGTTGGAGGTGTCTCTATTAGGAGTAGGGTCGGCGCTCCGTCTAGACGGGGATGCGTGGTCAATGTTCAAATGACTAAGGCAAGCAGCACATGAGTACGCCCCGCCCTATCGTACCATACGTCAGACAGACAGATACGCCGTAAACGCACCTGTTGCTCGATACTGTGCTGAAGGAGAAGGCCGTCGATCTTGAGTCCAGCAGCCTGTGCGTACGTGCGCACGTGCGTTCGTGCGGGTGTGTGTGCGGTTCGGGAGTGTAGACTGTAAGAAGAAGCTCCGGCAAGAACAAAAGCAGAGTGCCTTTTGTTTTTAGGTGAATACGGGGGCGCACCTAGGCCTTACACCCACAATGATCTTGCGGGTGGGACGGACACCCCCATTTTCACTGCCGCCCGAGTTGGGGCCACTAGCGCGAGTAACAACGCACCTCCATAAAGAAACGGACCTAAACATGATTTTAGTTGGCGTAGAGTAACAGTTGTACGAGTGATGGCGATGCATATCGCGAAACCGAAACGCCCTACAGTTAAGGCCACTCGCGTGGTGAGCGCCTCTGAGCCGCTGAAAACAATGGCCCAAAGAAGTTACCCCCCCAACCGTAGCAAGGTGCGGAAGTCTGCCTCACAAGTGATTCTTAGTAGAATGCAGCTCACTCTTCATGCGACTCGCCGAACACCTCACGGCGCTTCGCGCTTGGTGCACGCGATGTCTGTCTGGTCGGTGAAAACCCGACGTGCTCCGTCCCGGCATTGTAGGGATGCGAGGGTCCATGGTTACATGACTACGGCTATGCATGCAATGAGTACACCCCCCCCCCCAACCGTAGATTTGATCTGATTCTAGAACACCCGCAAACGGTCATATTTTCTAGAACAGAAGGCGGAAGAGTCAGAAAAAAAAATCAAGTTTTTTTTTCCCCGCGCCTTGCCTCGCAGAACAAGGGTATCGGTTTTCCTGGCTTGGAAAAACGACGGGGTGTTGTTTGCCCCATTTGCGCGCGTGAAAAAAAAATAGCACATGCGCGCGCGACTAGCATCGGGACACTCTTCCCTGCTGTCGACGTGTACTACGATAGAGGAACGGTGGGGTACCCGATTTAAGAGCGTCCAGGATAAGAGAAAACGGACTTAAGAGCGGTGGAATCGGCTTGTCACGCCTTGCTTGTGATGCCTATACTGTAACCTATATGATTGTGACGCCTACACAAAAATCTATATGATACCCAAGCTTAAGATTTGAGCGGCATGGAGATATGAGCGGTATACCCGCGGTGTTCCGAGGGGCTCTTAAAATCGGGTACCCCATTGTGGCACATTTTGGTCGAAAAGTTTGAAACTGAGGAAGACTCCTCAACTGTGGAAACTACCATCGGTGCTACGCAATCGTGTTCGTTGTATAACTAGGCCATGGGAGACTGTCAATCGGATCGCACTTTATAGTTTTTGTTTTCAAGTAAAATTCAGTTTTTGGGGGTGGTATAGAGCTCCTCAAGCGAGGAGCCCCAGAAAAGTGTATGCGCACTCCCACCGAAGCTTCTTTGCGTCTGTCAGCGGTAATTAGTGTGGAAGGATGCAAGAACCGTTGACTTTGCGTCGCCAGCTTCGGTACCTTTGTTTTACCGCGAAGGAGCACTCGTAAGGAATGCTTCACACATCGGACAGATCACGATCTAGATCATCTAGATCATCTAGATCATCTAGATCATCTAGATCATCTAGATCATCTACAGTAGATCCTGTATCTGCCGTTTTAGATGTTGTGCAGGATCTGTATTATTATGGAGAGTACAGAGCCAACCCAGGAAACATTTGCTTAGATGATGGCAGATTTGTACGGCTCCCACCCGGTAACATAAGCTAGATCATACAGATCTTCTCTGAAAGATCTAGGTCTTCGAGTGGGGATCGGTGATCTGTCCGTCGTGTAATGTTTGTGTTGTGTCGCTTACCGCCACAAGGTCTTCGCAGATGCACAGCGCCTCCGCGCCCGCCACAGCTTCTCGGATATTTTCTACCTTTTTTTCGGAACGGCAGGACGGACAGGATCAACAACTATTATTACGGGCGACCATAGTAATCAGGACCAAATCTGGTTAGTAAAATCAGTGGAAAATATAGGTTTTTATGTGTATCGTAGGTCCTGATTACTATGGTCCTCCGCAATAGGGCGGGAACATAGTAATGGGGACCAAATATGGTTAGTAAAAACAGTGGATATATAGGTTTTTGTGTATATCGTGAATCCTGATTACTATGGTCCCCCGTAACAATTACTGGTACACTCGTGTTCTGTGCCGGGTGAACCGATCCAAACGGGATCAATAAGTAGATAGTTACACTCAAGGTGGTATATGTACACAACAGCATCAGCAAGTAGAGAGTTACACCCAAGTTGGTACGTGATGGGTGAACCAACCCACACCAGGGTACTTCTCGTCCAGTGTTTTGCGGGCAGAACAAAAAAAACAAATTGCGGGCGTTTGTGCAGCAATGACACGCTAGCGACGCCCGAATTAAACCTAAGCATCGTCGCTTGCCCCCCTGTCTTCCCGGAACATACCAGCGCTACTATAGGGGATTTTGTAGCCCTTGTTTGGTGAAACTAGTTCAGACTGGCGGATTTCCCCAACCGAGAAACCACCCAACATCTTTCTAATACCAACTGTGTTTCCGCAATTTACACCCAGGGCCGTGGGATGGTTCACCGGCGGGCTGCATTTTCCATGTTTTTCTCGAACTCCGTTTTTTGAGTGATGTAAAGAGCTCCTCAAGGAAGGAGCCTACAATCAATTCGGTGCACCCCCACCGTACTTATTAGTAGCATGCGTCAACAGCGAAATAGCTCTGCGAGAAAACGATTAATACCCCCCGCCAAAATAATTCCGACGAAAAAAATAAACCGAAGCCCGGTTGCAGCAATGACATGTTATTTCGCAGAATAATCGCTGCGCACCTCAGACAGAAGACTTCCTGTTTGTCCTCCGTCACCATCCGGGGCCGACCCTTTCGCCCCCCCTCCTCCCTGCCCATCCTTCGCCATGGCCGCTGCTTGACCACCCCCGCCTCCGCCCTCGCCCCCCTTTCCTTCCGCGGTCACCGCTGCCTGAGGTGGTGTGCTCTTTCCTCCCCCCCCACCTGGTTTTTCTTCGCCACCTTTGGCCCCCTCCCCCGTTCTGGCACCGTCTTCTTTCGCCTCCGATAAGCTGTCGCTTCCCTCCTCCTCCGCTGCGTAGCCGTCAACGCCGCTATCACCCCCACCCCCCCCACCCCCACCTCCACCATCGTCACCCCCGCCTGTTTCGCCCTCCCCATCGCCCCTCCCCTTCTCCTCCGCCTCCTCACCGTCGTCGAGGTTGTCGTTACCGTTCTGTCCGTGCTTTAGAGGCCCGACGACCTCGATCAGAACTCTCTCCACTTCCAGTATGCGCTGCGCACGACGTCCGCACCCCCCCCCCCCACCCGCATCCCCCGCCCCCGGCGTATATCGTATACGCACGATAAGGAAATAGATGCAGAGATAGTTGGTTACCCGGCCGAGAGGAAAACGAAGTACAACAAGTTTAGCGTGGATGATTAGGGAAATGATGCATAGCACAAGCAAGCAAGAAGCGCGCCAAGCGAGAGTCCTACTACATAGGTCGACACAGGAAGGGGGCCGTCGCTCGCGAAAAGACGTTGTTATGTGAGCAAATATGAAACCAAATGTTGTTGACGCGGGCTTCCAACTCGCGACGAAACGAATCTACAGCTGGCCATCGGTGACGCGTGAAGGGATGGACGAAACTTGAGAGAGGCAGGCAATAGACAAAAATATTAATTTGGCCAATTGCTCTGCAGACCAGGCCAATCGCGACCACAGCCTATGAAAAAAAAGAGTGACACGGCTACTAGCTTTAATCCTCCTCCTGAAGCAGCACACCGGTGCCTTGGGGTCGGAGGGGGCGGCGCGAGGGCGGGGATCGCAAAGGAGCGCGGTATTGCCTTCAGGAAGCCCCAAGCCCAAAATAAGTTGCATTGTCTCAGTATCTCGGTAGATTCTTAAGCTCTAAACGCTCACATAGAAAACCTCTCAAGCTTTCAGTAATCTGTTGAGCTCTAAGCTCCCAGTGAGCTCTCAGCAAGGTCTCAAGCCCTTTAGAACTGCGCCCACGTTTTCGGGGAAAAACTAGTTAAAATTAGTGTGAGTTGGTTTTTGCAGTGGTGAAAGGATTAAGTCATTATATCACCTCTCAGAACACACTAAGATCTCGGAAATCTCTCAAGCCTTACGCTCTACCCTGGTACGTGTAATACGTTTTTCTGCCTCCGACAAGGTACCTGCAAGTTCTTCGCGTGCATGCCCTCCACCCCCTCCGCAGACGGTGGTGGCAATGCCTCCGCCCTTCTTAGGAGATCCCTGCACTCCGCCGAGTTCGCCACGTCGTGGGGTGTGTTCTTGAACTTGTTCTGCTTGCGGACGTCCGCACCATCTCGGATGAGCGTGTCCAGGACACGCTGGGTTTTGACAAAAATATTGCAAATAGTGTGAAAGATGTTAGACTTTGGCCCAGTAAGCCATTTGTATTTGCTTAACCCACGCAGCGATTTGTTTTGATATTTTCTGCCGAGTCTTGGCGAAATTCGCATATTTTACATTAAAAGGGTCTAAATTGTATGCGAATCTATTTGATTTTTCGCAAAAGTATTCTAAACCTCGGCCGAGTTCGCCATGTCGTAGGGCGTGTTCTTGAACTTGTTCTGCTTGCCTACGTCCGCGCCGTCTCGAATCAGAGTGTCCAGGGCACGCTGGGATCTTCAACAAAATATTGCACAAAATGCGTCAGCTGTTAGACTTTGACCCAAAAAGCGAGTTGTTCGACCTAATAAACGATTTGGTTTTAGCTACATTTTCGGCGGCATTTTGCCAAAATGGCATCCTTTACACAAAAAGAGCCCAAACCGTATGCGAATCTATTTGATTTTTCGTAACAGTACTCTACAACCTAAGTAGCGCATATGCAGAAAAACTGAAAAAAAACAATTGCTTATTTTCAGCGAAAATGCTTGCCAGGTACGAGGTTATTGGGTCAAAGCCTATCAGCTGCGATTTCGACAGGATTTATAGGTCGGTTCTCAGCATTGGCTTTGCAAGCTGTGTGATGTATCGATTCCTCGTAAAGGATATGGGTCGGTGACTCCCCTGCGTAGTACTATACTAAGGTCCACACATGACGATTATATAAAAAATAATGGTGATTTGACGACGCAGGAGGGAACACACACATGCTTAGAATAAACGTGTGCGCACACCCGCTTTGGCAGGAGTTCAGGATGACCTTCAGTCTGCAGCCCAACATGTAAACGGGTTGCGTAGATGGCACTCTCGTGTCTATGCGACGCAGCTAGGGACAGCACGACCCACGAAGGGTTTCAAAAGAGAGGGGTGGTACGAAGTATTGGTTTAACGCACACGGTATGAAACACCGTAATAAAAAGTTGATGACTTTGACGGCTCAAAAAAATAGGGTCTCCTTTCAGAGGTGAGTGAAGCGTCCGCCGACCACCATCGCACACAACTTGACGGCGGGAATTAATATGTCGATGCGAGGGTTTCTAGCGACAGCTATACTTGTTGGTTGTATAGCATTATTCACTAGACCACTCATTCACAGCGAATGAATGGCTTAGCGGATCGCGCTACATAATCAACAATAGTCTTCGTCCAGGGGCAAGGAGAGGGCCCGAAAGATAAATGCTAAGAGGCCGGCGGGATTCGATGAACTCGAAAGTGAAAGCATGGATTTTGTTGGTTATATTGCACGATCCACTAGACCACTCAGTCACGTGACCGAAGTAGCCCAACAGGCTGGACTTCCAACCAACAATACCATCTTAAAATATTATGGTAATGCAGATATATTTTGTTGAGAAGCTGAGCGGACTGGACTGACCTCGTGTCCGTTCGCAGCCGCTAAGTGCGTGGCGGTGTTTCCTAGCTGGTCCGTGTCATTCGGAGAATAACCCTCCTGCACAAAAAGCAAAAGAGGAAAGAGAAGAGACTCGGGGAAGATACAATGTGATATCTGGTGCGGATGGGGTAAACGGGGCTACGCCATGCAATATAGGTACGTGTGGCCGTGCATTGAGCGGATGTTCGATTTTGGTTCTGGTTATGATAAAGTTGCTGGATTTCTAAAGCTCGACCTT
>JAYJMJ010000391.1:5506510-5516971 GCA_036873875.1 Laminaria ephemera
TTCTTCCACTCCAGAGCGACTGGAGCCTGTCCTGTGACCACGGACTTGATTATGAGAGTTAATGTGAGAACAACAAGTATGATAGTTACCGGAAACGGAGAAGACTCGTTTTTATTTGGTAAAATAACCGACACGGCACGTTTCATATTCGGTTTTTCGGTCTTGGCTTCCAAAATCGATCGGTAACAAAAACCGAATCGGTTTTTACGTTTTTACGTCTCCTATCCCCAACTACAGCAAACAACCCCTCCTCTGCAACTGCGAGGAGACCTTTACCAGATACACTCAACCTAAATGCAGGACGGTCCTGCAAATAGCTTCCTGCAGGACGATGCTATCTGATTGGTGGAGGCTGCCCTTTCGGCCGCCCGTTTCTTTAACGTCACCAAAACCAGGGTTTTTCACGGGGGGTCGGTTCACTTCTCGCACCGACCCTACCCGACCCGTGAGATTTTGAGCACGTCCTGACCCGACCCGACTCACCCCGCGAGATTTTGGAAACCTCTTGACCCGACCACCCCCGGAACGGGTCATGACCCGTGAAAACCCCTGGTTTTTGTAACGCCACCAAAACACGCTGCGGAGCCTGGCGACCGCCCCTCCCTGCCGACCTCGAGCCCCCCGAAGGGTTGGGGTTAGGGGGAGGGTTACGTCTGGGGTCGGGTTGGTCTGGGCCGACTTGCAAAAGGTTGAAATTGACATCATCACACGACCTGCACAAAGTTTTGTGCAGGCCGCTTCCTCACATCTGGAAAACCGCCACCAAACCACGCTGCGCGGCTGTGCGACCGCCCCTGCCGACCTCGAGCCCCCCGAAGGGTGGCGGTTAGGGGTAGGGTTACGTCTGTGTGGGGTCGGGTGAGTCTGGGCCGACGTGCAAGATCGAAATTGACACCACCACATGACCTGCACAAAGTTTTGTGCAGGCCGCTCCTTCACATCCGGAAAAACGCCACCAAACCACGCTGCGGGGCTGTGCGACCGCTCCTGCCGACCTCGAGCCCCCCGAAGGGTTGGGGTTGGGGGTAAGGTTACGTCTGTCTGCGGTCGAGTTTGTCTGGGCCGACGTGCAAGATTGAAATTGACCTCTGCAGAATTATAGCACTTATGGTGAGCCTACCAGAGACGCATGCTACGGTACGGTGGTAGAGGTTCACCCTTTTTTTTCTGAGGGCTCCTCACTTGAGGAGCTCTATACCTCTCCCAAAAAAAAACGATTTGGGGAAAAACAAAAGTGCCATGTACCCGATGAACAATCCCATGGCCTATAGGCATACAACGAAGAAAATGGTAACAACAGCAAAAAAAACATGGAATTCCGACAAGTTTGGGGTAAGGAGTTCTGTCATTCAGAAAACGTTGTAGCGAAAATGTGCTACCACCATTGTAGCAGGCGTCCAGGAAGCACACGGCACACGGCATACGTGAGACATTTAAACAAAACAAAAAAACAAGTACGTCGTCAGCTGTGAATTCGACCACCAATTGATTGAGCGGTCGATACTCACCTTAAGCAACCTGCGTGATACTTCGCCCGCGTTTTTTTTGTGGTGCCTAGGACGACACGCACTTGTAACTCAAACTTTGTGCCGCAAACGCTTTCTGGACTGCGCTTCTGCCCGACGCTTGATACATGTACACCGTTTTTTAGTCGACAATCGTCGCTTTGGAGGGGGGGGGTGTACCGATGCGGGCACACGGCATGATGAGCTCAAATTTTGTGCCGTGAACGTTTTCTTGCCGACGCTTCTGTCCGTCGTTTGTAGGCTGTGCGCCGTTTTTCAGTCGGCAATCATTGCTTTGGAGGGGGGTGGATGTGCCGACGGGGGCTCACGGCATGATTCTCGAAAGGTACCAACGTTCTTCTTCCTCGTCGATTGAAGGTGCCGCGACATTCACGCGAATACTACACCAAACATCACGCCACGCTCATTCCAAGCAGTTTGTCCCCAAAACGAGGTCCGAGCTCTCAAGGAGATAAATTAAAGGCGTTCTCTTCGCCTTTGGACCGAGGAGAAACCGCCGTGTTCGCCAAACCAGGAGTGGCGCGAAAAAAAAACACACACGCCTTCGAGCTGTAAACCCGCACGACAAAACGACAAAAGAATCGAGAAGAACTTATTATTGCTTGCAGTCTCTACTGGGAATCTTATTCCTCATTGGGAACCTTAATCTTCATTAGGAATCTTGACCTTCATCGGGAACCTTAATCTTCATTTGGAATCTTGACGTTCATCGGGAATCTTGATCTTCATCTTCCATTCTGCCGACGAAAAATCTCAACTTAATTTCCCTCCCCCAACCTCTGTTAGCCCTTCACAGCTACCTTATACCTGATACTTAATTCGAGCGCGCCTACGTCTTCGCGCGGCCTACACACAACAACACGCTCAACGAAAAAACGCCGCACAAAAAAATAGAACGCCGAAGTTAAGCAAAATCGCGGGCCTGCTATGCACCACCACCACGGGGGGGGGGTGGAGAGCCAAAAAGGTGTCAAAAAAGAGGCATATCTGCGGAAATAGACCGCGCTGTCACACCCCTCCCGCCCCCCCCCCCCGCCAAAAACAACACAAAATTGTTGCCAAGTTTTGTTTTTTTAGTTGTCCGCCACGATCCAGGCATCGAGCGTACGCGGCCACGCGGAGCATTCCGCCTGCGGTAGTGGGACACAGGGAAAGTAAACAGCGGGGGGGACAAAATGTACATGGCGATATTTAATGTTTAGGGCTGTTGAATTAGTTGGCTGAACTTCAAGGTTAGTTAGTAGTATATATTTTTTTAAATCTCACTTTTACATTCCAGCTTCTGAACAAACCGTGGTCACAGGTGTCGTCCCTTCTCCCCCCCGGTACGTGCCTTCATTTTTATCGCGCAGAGGGGTTCCCAACGCTCGGCGATTTTTATCGAAGTTTGCTAACTCACGCTCTCGCGCTTTCCGAAAGTCATTTTTTTTTCGCAAGAAAAAGTCCCTACAAGTACGAGCATGCACGCGGGGGGGCTCGAATCTGCGAAATCGACCTTAGTGGTTACGAGGTTAACCCACTAGACCATCGGGGATCCCGATTAGTATATAGTTGGGTGGCGGAGTAAAAGCCAATTAATTGGCTTACAAACTATGAATCACCAAACACGTCGAGCCATAAACGCGCCGGTCAGATGCAAGGACGCAAAACGGCGGGGGGGGGCAACATGTACATGAGACAGGCTTAACTTTCAGAACCGCGCCCACATGTAGGGGACAAACAAAGTACGTGAAAGAGCGAGAGCGAGGGTACGCGACAACAAGAGAAAACGGCACTAGTGTTGGGAGATCATACCGAAAGTTTCCATAACTCCAACTATCGAACGCGTTTTGCTGTCACCCCCTTGCACCCCAGTAGTTTTACGCTGATACCGGGCGAAAAGCTTCGCTGTATTGACAATCCAAATCGTACCGATTTGATTTCTCGATTATCGGTATCGTGACGAACTCGTTTTCCCGTTCGATATCCATCACTAGACTCCACGTTATGTTGCCGAGACACGCGCGGAATACACCACGACCCTCCTCATGGCGGACTTCAGTTTCAGGGCGTTCATTCAATCACGCCATCACACCAACTCAAGGGTTTCCAGTCACTAAACCCCCTTAGAACTGCACCCACGTTTTTGGGGGCAAACAACTTGGAATTAGAGTGGGATAATGTTTACAGTAGTAAAAGGGTTATAACGTCGAAACTGTCATTCGCAGTCATGCGGTACAATACCAACACGCGCTGAGGCTTCGCTTAGTCACTATTTTAACGCCGACGCCGTCATTAGCAGGCATGCAGAAAATTACTAAAACACGCTGTGGCGGTTTCTTGTTCGCTGCTCACCTCGGTAAACCACATGCCAATTTCGTGCTGGGCGCTCTCGCCTCCGTCCTGTTTAAGGCGCAAACGCGTGCAGACAAACATCACAGACGCGCCAACACGTGAGGTTCCACACAAGGCGGCGTAACCGAACGGTACGAGCAGTAGTACAGCAGGATGGCACCAAAACAAAAACAGGGTCCGACTTGTCTCGACAACCCAACATAGACAGGTCTCTCTATAGTGCCAGCCAACAATACCGGCAGTATACCGGACACCGGCAGTATTGGGTATAGTGCCGATGCTGGTACTAGTATCGCGGGTTCCAGTCGTGCCAAGCGATTTCACCGGCACTATACCGGCAATAGGCACTGTTCAACCGGCACTATACTTCGGCACAGGGAAAGCTTGCCGAAGAAAAGCAGGGCTATTCACGGGCCGGGTTACTTTTCGCGCATCGGGTCGAGTCAGGGTGATCCGACCCGACCCATGAGATTAGAAAACCTCTTCACCCGACCCGATCCGTGAGATTCCGACCATCTCCTGACCCGACCCGACTCGACCCGCGAGATTATGAAAACCTCCTGACCCGACCGACCCGCGGGACGGGTCATGACCCGCGAAAACCCTTGAAAAACAGAATCGAATACAGCATCCGCCACACAAAGCAGCCCGGGCTGCCTGGGTAAGGGATGTGCCCGGGGCCGTAGCATGGCTCCTGTGTTGCCATGACAGGGGTACAGTGGGCACCCCGATTTAAGAGCGCGTATGATAAGAGCATTCTGGACTTAAGAGCGGTCAAATCGGCATGTCCCGTCACACTAAAGGCCGTATATTGAGCACCCGAGATAAGAGCATTCGGGACCTAAGAGCGGTCAAATCGGCATGTCCCGCCACACTAAAGGCCATATATTGAGCACCCGAGATAAGAGCATTCGGGACTTAAGAGCGGTCAAATCGGCATGTCCCGCCATACTAAAAACCAAATATTGCCCATTACCGTTAAGAGCAATGTGCAGTTAAGAGCGCCTGTTTTCGGTTTGTCACGGGGTGCTCTTAAATCGGGATACCCTCTCTGTAGCACTTTTTTCGCCCAATTTTTTTCTGACTGATGGAGACGAGGCTTACCGATCCGTGGATGAGGTTGCGCCCTACCCTGATGCAGTAGTCCCCACGGAGCGATCCTGCCCGACAAATATCGCCGCATCATAAAAAAAAACGCGTAAAACACGGTGAAACAGAAAGAGCCAACAAGCCAGGAGGAAAAGTAAGGTTGTGAGCTTGAATGGATGCCGACACATTTCGCCGTATCATCGCACAAACGCGTGAAAGTAGGGATGTCAGTTGACTGGACTGGAAGGCTAGTTGATAGTTGGGTGGCGGAGTACAAGCCAACTACTGACGTAGTATCAAGTCATCAAATCAGGCAAGGTATCAAGAATCAAGCCGTTTGAGAAGCATGTGCTGTCTTCAAAGTAAACGTGGCTCCTTTTGCTCCGTGCGCGTATTACTCCAACGTGCACAAACAGGAGACGGCAATTTAGACCTGTGGCGAACGGCCGCCAAGACGTAATAAACTGGTTTTAGTGAGGGAGCTCCTAACGGTGTGACTGGCGGCGCCCACAACAGTCGTCTCCTGGCATATTTGCTCTATTATTACGTATATAAACAGGAGAGTGACTACCAAACAGCGAACAACGCGTTTATTTTTGTGTTCGTACAATGCGAGGGCGGATTCGACGGAGCCCTCTCATCGGCCGGTGGTGCTAACAAAATAAAATAATCAAGCACACCTCGGACAGATGACGATCTAGATCACGATCCAGATGACGATCTAGATCATCTAGATCCTATATCTGTCGTTATGACATGTTGTGCAGGATCTGTGTAGTACAGATCCAACCCAGGAAGCATGCGCTATTAATAGATAAGTCAGATCATCCGGCTCTCACCCGGCAACATGATCTATAGGCCATGCATATCATGTAGACCAGGGATCTGTCTGCCCTGAAAGACATAGATCACGAGATCGAAGGGATCTGATCTGCCCGACGTGTGAACGCGTTTCTTTTAGTCTTTGTATAATGCGACGACGGAATTGACGGAGCTCGCTCATCGGCAGCTGGTGGTGTAAGTAAAATTAACTAATCATGCACACTCACTCCGGCTCTCTGATCGGCAGCTGGTGGTGCAAATAAAATGAATGAATCAAGCATCTGACGGCGGCCGCGCGCAAAATAAAACTACTGAATCACACAAACTCTGATAGCGGCCGCGCGCTAAAATACCGAACCTGGCTCAGAGGAGTTTGGGTTGGTGGCGCCGAGCATCTTACGGCCGGTGAGGATGACCTCAGGCCCTTCCCGCACCATGGCCACGACGGGGCTGATGGCTCACACTATGATAAGACCGCACTTCTCATTTGCTTTCTTGCTATACACGGGCCGCGAAAGGGTTCATGAATCCTGTACACTCTCACGGCGGCCGCGCGCTATACAACGGGGTCTGCCGGTTGAACAGTGCCTATTGCCGGTATAGTGCCGGTGAATTCGCTTGGCACGACTGGAACTCGCTAAACTAGTACCAGTATCGGTACTATACCCAATACTGCCGGTGTCCGATATAGTGCCGGTATTGTTGGCTGGCACATACCGGCACTATAGGGGGAGCACCATTGTAATGTCTTACGACGCGTGCTACGATAGAGTTAGCACTTTTTGGTTTGAGTAATGTTTGTGAATTTTCTGAATGACAATGACGGCGCTCCTTAACCCAAAATCGTCGGAATGCCGGGGTTTTTTTCAATCTTAATTTTTTGTATACCTAAGCCATGGGTTTGTTCATCGGGTTGTACTTTCAGTTTTTACTCAAAATCAGTTTGCGGGTGGGGTTCAGAGCTCCTCAAGTGAGGAGCCTCAGAAAAAAAATGATATCATTCACCTCTATCGTAGCGCGAGTCTTACCTGGCTCAGAAGAGTTGGGGTTGGTGGCGCCGAGCATCTTACGGCCGGTGAGGATAACCTCAGGCCCTTCCCACACCATGGCCACGATGGGGCCGCTGGCGAAGTAGTCCACGAGGCCGCCGAAGAAAGGCTTCTTCGACAGGTCTGGGGGGTTATCATACATGTTGTACCACGGCAGCAATATCAAAATATGCAAGGGGTGGGATTACAGGGAGGCAATAAAATTATTACCAGGTATTTCATTAATTCATTTCTCTAAATGTATTGGTCGTGGAGATAACATCAGCTCATTTTTCCGACGATGGGGCCGCTGGCCAGGTATCATAGTTCACAAGGCCGCCGAAGAAAGGATTCTTCGACAGGTCTGGATGGATACGAAACTAATGTTTTACGACGGCGGCAAATTTCGTTAATTAAAAATGTCGTTCAGGGGATAAATGGGTTCATTTTTTAATATTTTCGGGTTTCGGGAAGACGATATGGCAACATAAGTGCCCGCGCTTTCCGCAGTTTCAACAACATCAGTATCCCGTTCAGCACCGCCATCCACAACTCCAGCCCGACCGGCCATATGGACCCCGGCCGACATTCGAGTCTGTACTGTTTGGAAGGCCGCGTGATACTATTTTTTGTATTGGTTCACACATCGGGCACATTACGATCTAGATAATCTAGATCCTATATCTGTCGTTATGATGTGTTGTGCAGGATCTGTGTGTTAGTGGTACAGATCCAACGCAGGAAACTTGTGCTAGATCATTCAGATCATCCGTCTCTCACCCGACAACATGATCTATAGGCCATGCAGATCATATGGACCAGGGACCTATCTGCCCTGAACGACACAGATCATGAATGGCAATCTCATCTGTCCGACAGATGTATTGCTTGGAAGGCGTACCGCCCTAGGCGGGTGACAACCCGCCTCGCTGACCGGCGTCACGAAGGCATGCCCTTGCCGCAGCGTTTCCACGTCGTCCCTGAGCTCGCCAATGAAATCCTCCAGGTCGGCATGAATAGCATCGGTCATGCATTTCTCGACGTCAACTTTGTTCTGGTCGAGGCCGTGCTGCGTGGAACATGAACACATCGGTCGGGTCATCCCCCCAAGTAGAGGTGTTACCAGCCGAGTACTCGTGGCCAACGGGTACCCGCCAAATATGGGGGGGGAAATACCCGTTTACTCGCCAGTATTTGGTTTCCGGGTACCCGGGTCTAAAAAAACCGGCGAGTGGTAAGAGCTACGCGTACCCGTGACGGGGATGGCACGCCGGGTAAGACTCGCGAGTACCCGGGTACCGGTACTTGGCAAAAGGGTAACACCTTTACCAAGTCATCGCGGTTCGAGTAGCTATCCTGCCTGGTGGACTGCAGTCACACTCACGATCTCATCGAGTGGATGGACAACGCCCTCGTGGCCCCCTGCTTTCTTTCTGGCTACCCGCAGCGCAGCGCCAGCATTGATGCTCACATCTGCGATCTCGGCTCGCGACACCTCCGCAGCCACGGCCGGAAGGGACAGCAAAGGAAGCGGTCGGCCTTGCTTCGGAGCTGGCCAAAACATGGAAGTTGCTGGACGAGGAGCACACCTCGAGAGATGAGGCGGTATAGGTTGGTGGAGGCATTGCGAGCCGAGATCGCAGATGTACGCGTCGATGCTGGCGCCGCGCTGCAGGTAGTCAGGAATGAAGCAGCCGGCCTGGCTTAGAGGTTGACACCGACATGTGCGATCTCAGCTCGCGATGCCTCCGCAGTCACGGTCACCTTATCCCCCGCGGCGTGCGCCTCGTCCAGAAGCTTGCGCGTTCTGGCCAGCTCCGAAGAAACGCTGGCCGCTTTCTGTGCTGTCCCCTCTGACTGTGCTGTCCCCTCTGATTCACAGATTTCCCGGCAGCACGCCTCGACAAGAGCAAACTGTTCGACGAGAAACGCATCACCGATGCCATCAATGCCGACCCAAAGGATCTCCTTGGCGAACTCAGGGACGACGTGGAAAAGCTGTTGGCAAGACCTCACGCCTCCGTGGCGCCGGTCAGCGGGTCGGGTCGTCCTGCGAAGTCACCCCGCTTCGAACAGCTGCTCGGTGGACCGCAGTCACACCCACAATGTCGTGGGGGGGATGGACAACGCCTTCGTTCCCCCGCAGCAGAACGCTGTGGGAGGGCACCTCACCACTTGTTCGACGCTTAAAGGCTGAGGGCCATTGTACGATACGAATATAACTAACCCCCACCCTAGCACCAACCCAATCAACTAATGTTTAGGGCTAATCCTCTTCATCTCGTACCATACATAGTGTGCGTCAACCATAGTGTCGAATACCGGTAAGTGGTAAGCTTTACTGCCATAGTGTCGACTAAGTAGTAAAAGTCTACTGGGCCACGGGTAAGACGGGGGCGGCCAAGACAAAACCGGCGGATACCGGCGACAAAGCGCCTCGGGAGAGACCCGCGAACCACATCCGAAGGGGCGACATCCTCCTCGCCCTCGTCGCCCAAAAATATAGTCTAGGGACGACATCTTCCTCGCCCTCGTCGTCAGTAAAGATAGTCTGGGGTGACATCCTCCTCGCCCTCGTCGTCCATAAATATAGTCTATGTCCGAGTGGAAAACGCCTCCATCAAGCAAGAAGAATTTCCCTCATGGGGGCGCGGGCTATGAAGGGGTGGGGTATTAACAGCAGTACTTGTCGGCAAAAAACATTTCTGATTGACGGGGCTATCGTGAATACCAGTTTGTGTGTTACAGTACCTGGTCATTACATACCTAGGCGATGGAACTATTAATAATTCATCGGACTGCGCTTTTTTTTCCCCCTCAAAAGTCCGTTTCTGGGTGAGGTACACAGCCCCTCAAGCGGGGAGCCTCAGACGAAACAGGTGCACGCCTACGGTACTGTAGCTTGTCAATGAAAAACAGACAAGAGGTCCTCGTTGATCCATCATGTAGACACAATTTTTCAGGGCGCTTCATGGGTCACGACCCGACCCGCATGAGGTTTTCAAAATCTCGCAGGTCGAGTCAGGTCGGGTCAGGGGTCAGGAGGTGCTCGACATCTCACGGGTCGTCGGGTCGGGTCGGATCGGCTCAGGAGGTTTCCATATATCACGGGTCGGGTCTGACCCGACCCGACCCGACCCGCGAGAAGTTGCCCGGCCAGTGAAAAGCCCTGGATTTTTTTTCCTCACGGACAACACAGACGACAAATCCTCATAGATCCACCAGGCAGCCAGAATTTTCCAAAACGGATAAGAGATCCCCGTTGATCGAATAGGCAGACGGATTTGATCCATAGACCGTTGCTAATGGCAAGGCGGTGTTGCACAAAAAGGCTTAAATTTCGAAGATACCAGCCAAACTATTCCTGGACGCAGTTATGGGCCCGATTTTTTGGAATTTTGTTTTGGAATTTTCCAATTTTTCAGAAAAAATGGATTCCTGGCGGATGCTTGGGCAACATTTGCTTGATAAATTATCAAGGAAATGTTAGATTCAAAGCGGCGAGATTCCGTGTGCTCGACAAACTTTGTTCGACGAAATCAACGACAGCGTCGTGAAATCTGAACGTGGCGAGCTCGTTAGGGACTCCGACCCACCCTTGGTGTACAGTGCTCACACTACCGCCGGTGATGTGTGACGGGCGCCGACCAGGCTGCTGTTAA
>JAYJMJ010000391.1:5528018-5539534 GCA_036873875.1 Laminaria ephemera
ATCTGAGTTACGACTAGGGAGGGAGAAGGAGAAAGTAAAAGTGCGAAGATAATAAATGGGATGAGCAAAAAAAAAAAAAAAAATGACGACCCCCCAACCGATGCCGCAATATTGCACCTGTATATGCCATGGTTGGCTACGATTGCTCAGTCGAAATCACACGCCTCCACCCACGTTTTTTTTAATGTCACGCTCCTCAAGTTTGGCGTAATCAAAGCGAACACACGGTCGGCGCATATGTCGTATGAAATGTCGCATGATATCATATCATGTCACGATGTCACTCTTCTCATATTTTCATGAAGTGTTTTTCCCTTGAATAGAACCGCATCAAAATTAGCAAAAATGTTTGTCTTACAGCTAAACACACGGCTTCCGTAAACCCGACCTTCCTCACGAGCCCACGCTTCTCGTCTTCTCATGAAGTGTTTTGCCCATAAAGGAAACACCTCGTGCATTCGTAACAAAAACGCAAAACATAAACATCTTACGGCAATACACGGCTTGCATCAATCCGACCTTCCTCTTTCCTCCCTTCCCATCATCCCTATCCCTCGTGCCTTCCTGTGCACTGGGTTGTTGGATTGCGCACTGGATTGACCCGAACTGCGGAACAGACGATGGGCACGGGCCCCGCCTCACGCTTCAGATGTTCTCATTAAGTGTCTTGCCCAAAATAGGAAACACCCCCAAAACGTTAATTCTTAATGAAACGAACGGCTGACCCCAAGTAATTCTACATAAATTTGGGCCCATTTCATGGGCCCTGTAGCGTTCTATTAATAGTGCTAACAGGGTTAACACACGGCTCTCATTAACTCGACCCTCCTCTTCCCTCCCTCCCCGTCATCTCTATCCCTCGTGCCTGTCCCTCGTGCCTTTGCATTGGATTGTTTGATTGGATTGCGCGTTGGATTAACTCGATTTACGGAACAGACGATGGGCATTGGCGCCGGATGCCGTTAACCGTTAGCCCGACCCTCCTCGCTCCCTCCCTCCCTCCCCATCACCCCTGTCCCTCGTGCCTGTCCCTCATGCCTGAGCGTTGTAGTGTGGATTGGATTGTGCATTGGATTGGCCCGAACTGCTGTGGAACAGACGACGGCGCTCATTTTCTCATGCGGTGTTTTGCCCGAAATAGAAAATAGCGTAAAACATTTTTTTTTTTCTTACCAGAAGAATACAGCTTCACCTAACCTCGACCTTCCTCCTTCCTCCTTCCGTCCCGTC
Organism: Laminaria ephemera; assembly: GCA_036873875.1. Classification (NCBI taxonomy): domain Eukaryota; class Phaeophyceae; order Laminariales; family Laminariaceae; genus Laminaria; species Laminaria ephemera. The sequence continues at coordinate 5,529,249 of JAYJMJ010000391.1, forward strand.
ATCCCCATCCTCTATCCCTCGTGCCTGCTTTGCGTTGGATTGTTCATTGGATTGTGATTCGGATTGACCCGAACTGCGTCTATATGACAGACGACGGGCATCGGCGCCGGCAAGGCGGCCAACATCAAGAACTGTGAGCTGTGCGCCCGCAAGATCGCCGAGGTGGCCAACACTTCTAAGGTCGTCGTGGAGAAGTCTACCGTGCCCGTCCGCACGGCGGAGGCTGTTCGCCGAGTCCTAGCGACCAACGACCGAGGGGTCAAGTTTCAGGTGAGCTGCGTGTTACCGGTCCGGGATCGCGAGCGGTTCTCAAATCTATATTTTTCGAGGTTCTCGGAAAAATCGCAGTTCTTTCAAAATTGGTAGCAACCCCTTAATAGAAACGCCTCCCTATATGTGTTGGATACCTCCCTTTTGACGCGTTCTCACAAGGGGATGATAACGATCCATCCCCTACCGCAAGTTGTTGCGTTAGCGGTTTTTGAGTTGCGGTTCTCACAATTGGTCATTTTGCGGTATTACCGGTAGATTAGCACTCTTACTCTACAGTAACACGCCGTGTCATGTAATAGCGAGAGCTGGTCGCTGGCCGTCCATGGCCCATGGCATGTGGGCGATTGGTGAACGGGGATGTCCGTGACACTTGACTTTGTTTTGTAAAAAGATATCTCAGCTGGGAAATCGAGGATTTCGTTGACACTCATCTTGGCAAGCTGCGCGTGATACTTGGATCGAGTGTGCTACGGGGCGTATATGTCCTCGTGAAGGATATAAGTCGTTGTCTCCCGTGAGTGCTAGTAGCAGGGTCAACAGGATGTTGTTTTTTACGCATGAGCTACGATGAGCTTTGGCTTTAGGGTTTTGTTGTGGACGTGGGGCGTGTGTTCGTGTGCGGTCAACACCGATCAGACGTGCTGGCTAATGTATAATATACTGTTGTGGTTGTGCATGTTACATGGTAGTACGTGGTATGGTTTACTACAGCAGTACGTGGTGCGGAAAACTTCCAGTGATCCTGTCACGGCCCGTGATGTAGGATGTTGGAGTTGAGAAACCTTGCAGGCGATTTGAAGGTTTCAGCCAAACCCTCTGCTGTATGTACGTGTTGTTGCTGTTGTTGTTGTTGTGTTGTTGCTGCCTGGAGATGTTGCCACATGGTAATGGTCCTCGTATATTGCATGGAATATGGTCATGCCCGATCTCGCTCCGGGTCCACAAGCCAAGAAATTGCCTGACGACCTCCTCTGCTGGACGGTCCCCTTTTTTCTGCGCCTTACAGGTGTTGTCAAACCCCGAGTTCTTGGCGGAGGGTACTGCAATGCCCGACCTCCAGGAGCCCAGCCGCGTGCTGATTGGCGGAATGCAGACGGACGCTGGTCTTAAGGCCATCCAGGAGTTGGTGAGATAAGGCTTTGGCCCTTGAATGGAATTACTGCTCTGCACTAAACAGCACAAGTGTTGGTGTTGGTGTTTTTGTTGTTTTTGTTGATGGTGTTGGCGGTGTTGTTGTCGTCTTTGTTGCTGTCGGTGTGATTGTTGCTGTTGCTGTTGTCGCCGTTGTTGTTGGTGTTGTTCTTACATTAACTTATCCCCATAGTCTAGTCCGCGGCCACAAAAGTAGATTGACAAGTGCTGTGTGGCTCTCTGCCGGATGTATTATTTCATGTATCATACTGTTGTGTATTTGTGTCGGTCTTAAGGCCGTCCAGGAGTTGGCGAGAGAGAGGGCTTCGACCCTCGACTAAAGTTTCTCCACTAAACCGCCGAATAAACAATGTGTGTGCAGACGGACGCCGGTCTTAAAACCATCCAGGAGATAGTGGTGGGGGGGGGTGGCGTACTCATTTGTTGCTTGCCTTAGTCATTTGACCATTGACCACGCATCCCTTTCGAGACGGAGCACGGGGACTGTGATGCTGCGTAAGAGCGCTTTTCGTCAAATAAAGGCAAAGGGGGGGGGGGAATAATGACGCGCGCTACGATAGACGTGGCACTTTTGGGCCAAAAAACATTTCTGAAGGACGGGGCTTCTTAAGCCAAAACTGTCGGAATGTCATTATTGTTTTTTTTTTTGCAGTACGATGAATGTTTTGTATACCGTACGAAGGCCATGGGTTTGTTCATCGGGCTGCATTTTCGTTTTTTTCTGAAAATGATGGTTTGGGTGAGGCATAGAGATTCTCAAGTGGAGAGCGTCAGAAAAAAATTGGTGCACCTCTACCGTAGATGCGTCTATTACGGAGAATCATAGTAATCAGGACCCATGATTTACACAAAAAACTATATATTAAGCTGTTTTTACTAACCATATTTGGTCCTGATTACTATGTTCCCCCGTAATAGTACGCGCGCAGTGTACACCCACCATTATTTTGTCCAACCCTGACGGCATGTGTTTTCCTTTTTGCATCTCTTAGGTCTTACTTGGATGGGTTCCACGGAAGCGAATGCTGCCACACACTACTGTACGTCTTCCGAGTGTAAACCGAGAGCTAACTCCTGAAAAGCTTACAGTATCCCGCACCAATTCAACGTGATCTGTCCCCAAAAAACGACGGAGAAATTCTGGATAATGACACATGCGACGGTAGGTAGAGGTGCACCCTTTTGTTTTCTGAGGCTCCACACGTGAGGAGCTCTATGACTCCTGCCCAAAACCGATTTTGAGGCACAGTAAAAGTACCACCCGATGACCAATCAGATGACCCAGGTATACAATGAAAATTATTTGCAAAAAACAAAAAACAAACAAACAAACGAAATTCCGACGATTTTGGTTATAAGGAGGCCCGTCATTCCGAAACGAAACCGTCTCAGGCGAAAAAAGTGGTAACATCAATCGTAGCACGCGTGATATAACCAAATATGGTTAGAAAAAAACCCGTAGAATATATAGGTTTTTGCGTATAGCGTGGGTCCTGATTACTATGGTCCTCCGTAATACAACAGTTTTTTGCTCAAAACACGGACACGTGCTACGTACGATAGCGGTATACCGTTTTTTGGCTAAAAATGTTTCTGACTGTCGAGGCTCCTTAACATACGGCGTCCCCGATGGCCTAGTGGATTAACCTCGTAACCACTAAGGTCAATGTCACGGGTTCGAGCCCCCCCGAGTGCATACTCGTACTGTACTCGTAGGGACTTTTTCTTGTGCTAAGAATTGACTTTGTGGAAAGCGCGAGAGCGTGAGTTAGCAAAAATTCGATGAAAATCGACGAGCGTTGGGATTTTTCATAAGGCAGCACTTTCAGTTTTCCCCAAATCAGTTTTTTTGGGAGAGGTTATATAGAGCTCCTCAAGTGAGGAGGAGCCTCAGAAGAACAAGGGTTCACCTCTCTCTACCGTAACGTTAGATGCTATGGTACCTCTCTCTATCGTACACGCTTGCTACGACAGAGGTAGCGCTTTCTGGCTGAAACGTTTTCTGAAAAACGGGGCCCCTTAGCCCCAAACCGTCGGAATTTCACAATCTTTTTTTAGAAATGTATCTTCGTTGTATACCTGGGCCCACGGGATTGTTCATCGGGCGGGGAGAACTTTTCATTTTCCCCCAAATCTGTTTTTTTGGGAGAGGTATAGAGGTCCTCAAGTGAGGAGGACTCTCCGAAAAAAATGGATGCACCTCTACCGTAATAGCATGCGTGTTATGTCATACGAAGTACATACAATCTCACGTGTGCTACGATAGAGGTATAGTACTTTTTAGGCGTTTTTGTTTTCTGAATGACGGGGCTCCTTAACCCCAAAATTCGTGTCGGGAAAAGTTCATCACTCTAGTTGTTATTTGCAAAATATGAAACTTTTTTTAAAACCTAGGCCATGGGGATTGTTCATCGGGTAGCGGCCTTTTCTTCTTTTCGTTTTTGCCCAAATCAGTTTTTTTTTTTTGGGAGAGGTTATATATAGAGCTCCTCAAGTGAGGAGGAGCCTCAGAAAAAAAAGCGCTGCACCTCTCTACCGTAATAGCATGCGTGAGAGCTCTACGTATAAGAGCTACGATAGAGGCATATAGCACTTTCTAGGCGTTTTTGTTTTCTGAATGACGGGGCTCCTTAACCCCAAAATTCGTGTCGGAAAAGTTCATTCTACTATTAATAGTTGTTTTGCAAAATATGAAACTTTTTTAAAAACCTAGGCCATATGGGTTTGGTCATCGGGTTGCACTTTTAGTTTTCTCGAAATTCGTTTTTGGGTGAGGTATATAGAGCTCCTCAAGTGAGGAGGAGCCTCAGAAAAAAAAGCGCTGCACCTCTACCGCCGTTGCATGCGTGATAAACAAAACAAAAAAAAGCATATAACGTCAGAGGGGCTCGGCGCTCCGAAGACGTTTTTTTTTTTAATTCCAAGTTGTTTGTCCGCGATTACGTGGATGCAATTCTGTTTTTAACCCTTTTATCTCTACCGCAAAAAATATCCCGCACTATCTCCAAGTATTCCCCTCCCCCCTCCCAAAACAAAAAAAACACCTGTCCGTTTATTTTCTAAAGAGCTTACGTAAAGTGGTTAAGCTTCTCGATGTGTCAAAAAAACAAACAAAACTTACCGTCGGAGGGGCTTGGCGCTCCGAAGACGTTCTTGTACTGCAAGATCGCTGATTGCTCCCTGAGAGCCTCGTCGTTGCCTGTTTCCACGGCCTCCCTTAGTTTGTCGGGAATCTTCGCCTCGACTCCCGCAACAGCCCTGGAGAAGAGGTCGCTGGCGCTGACATCTTCTTCGCCCTTACAAAAAAATTAATGCGGTGGCACCGACCGACGCGAATTGTTTATCTGCGTATTACAGCGGTTGGTGCGCACCTGTATGAACAATATTGACGTGTCTTGTTTGAAAACTTTCTTCGGCTTTGTTGGTGTTGTTGTTGTTGTTTCAACGGCTCTAGAGAAGATATCGCTGGTGCTGACGTCTTCCTCGCCCCAAAAAACATTTCCTGAATGACGGGGCTTCTCAACCCAAAATCGTCGGAACGTCATTAAATGTTTTGCAATATGAAATGTTTTGTATGCCTAGGCCATGGATTTTTTTTTTTTCATCGGGTTGCACTTTCGAGTTTTACTCAAAATCAGCTTTTGGGTGGGGGGTGTGGAGCTCCTCGAGTGAGGAGCCTCAGACAAAAAAAAAACGCTGCAACTCCACCGTAGTACGCGTCTGAGGAACTACCCAATGACGCTTTGCTACTATTACTACTATTACGGGGGTACACAGTAATTAGGACCAAACATGATTAGTAATAATAGGGTAATATATTGGTTTTTGTGTGTATCGTAGGTCCTCATTACTATGGTCCTCCGTAGTAGGGAGATAGAGCTTACTCCTTCCGAGGCTCCTTTCTTCAGGAGTTCTAAGCCTCACCCACAAACCGATTTTTTTAGGAACAAATGGAAAAGTGCAATCCGATGAACAATCCCATTGGCCAACGGAAAACAAATGTGAAAAAACACAATGGTATTCCGACGATGTCAGGTAGCTCTGACGTTAAGGAGCCCCGCAGTCAGAAGTCGTATGGCCCACAAGTGCAACCTCTCTCGTAGCGCGTGTCCAATGTCTGAAAAACAATATGTACCTTACAATAGTGCTCGTTCTATACCTAGGCCATGGGGCTCTTCGTCGGATTGACTTTCATTTTTTCCTCAGAGGTCAGTTTTTTGGGCGAGGGAGAGAGCCCCTCAAGTGAGGAGCGCGCCCAAATGAGGAGAACCAGACAGCTCAGGTGCCACACCCCCTATTGGGGTGTTTGCGAACTACCAACTTTTGGTTGGGTAGACGTTGGGTAGGAAAACATGTACTGATAGTATTGAAACCGTCGAACGTCACAATCCAAGGCCAACCCAACCCACGAAATATCAGCGAAAAATTAGGTTAGTTTTTTTTTTTTAACCATTTTTTTCATTTCTAACCTATTTTTTTCGTGGGTTGGTTGGCCTTGGGTTATGAAACTCGTCGGTTTAAATACCGTTATTACATGTTTTCCAACCCAACAGAGTTTGGGAATCGCTATCACTCTATTATTGTATGCGTCTCAAAACCAGTTTTTGGGTGGGGTGGAGAACTCCTCAAGCGAGGAGCCTAACACACAACAGGTGCACCCGCTAGCGTAGCGTGTGTGTCGTAAGTTTCTAAACGTACCTGCTGTATGTGCAGGTTCCACCAATCTAACAGCGTCCCACCATCCAGGTCGACGTACTTGAGCACGAACTCCGATCCGTCCCGCATCCACTCGTGGCACTGGCTCACCGGCTTGTCCGCAAGCGAGGGGTGGATGTCCTCCCCTACGGAAGTGTCGTTACGCGAATAAGGGGGGGGAAATATTGGTACCAGGAACATACAAAGTATGGATATTTTCACCTGTTGTGTATCAAGGCAGAAACAATTCTACTCTTATTGCAAGTAGTTTGTCCTCGAAACCTCTACGGAGGCGTTACGCGAACAAGGCGGGCATGCTCCTAACACGGAAAAAAAATCCAACCTTAATTCCAAGTAATCTATCCTCGAAACCCCTCAGGAGGCGTTACGAGCACACGGGGGGGCATGCGTTTAGCATGAGCTTGCGAGTTTTCGGCTCGGGTTCATGGTTTTCACGTGTGCACACGTTTTCAAATTGTTATATCTTTGCACGAAAAACAAAAGACAGGGTATACTGTGCCAATAACGCATTGGCCGGGGCTAGCACGGCCGTAGGCCCGTAAATAAACGCCGGTATAAAGGATCGGACACTCTGTTTTCCCTTTCTGTTTTAGTCCCCATGAACCAGTACCAAAACCTTACCCATATTACCCTTTAGCACGGCAAACAAGTATTTTGCCACGGCAAACGTTTGCCACCGCATATGAATTTGCCACGGCAAAACGGTTCCTACCATAATTCCAAGTACTTTATCCCCGAAACGAGGGTGCAATTATATACCTGGTAATCCTTACGGGGCTCGTCAACCCCCCCCCCCCCCACTACGAATGGAGGAGCTTTTCCGGCAGGGTGGTGGGTGATGCAACGAGTAGCCCCATTTTAAGAAATAGCCGTAGTATTGGCCACGTCTGAAGTCGGGTCCTCTTTAGCTACCACACCAACCTGACCCCAGTTAATAAATTATGTTGATCCCATGGATTCGTTACCCCAACCCGACCGCAGAGAATCTGCCGTGTTGGGACGTGCATGCTACGGTATCGATGCGGTACTTTTTGTTTCTGAGGCTCCTTACTTGAGGAGCTCTACCCTCCTCCCCATAACTGATTTTGGGGGGAATTAAAAGTACTACCCAACGAACAATCAAATGACCTACAGGTATGCAACGAAAATTATTGCAAAAAAAAAAGAACGACATTTCCGACGATTTTGGCTTAAGGAGCCTCGTCGTTCAGAAACCGTCTCAGACAAAAAGCGCCGCCTCTATCGTACCGCGTGTCTTGGCCCATGGACAAACTAGACTCGTGGCTGCTCCGGAAGGGAGTGCGATGCAACTATTCAACAGAGGCCCTATTTAAGTAGCGAGCGTAGAAACAATGACGTGCAAAGCAGGCCCCCGGTACCCACCACTCCAACCCGACCTCAGCTACTCTGTTGCGTTGGTCCATGGAGTAGCTGCTCGTACGAGCCTCTCCGGCAGGGGTGGGTGATGCAAAAACAAGCCCTATTTAACTCACTTAGAACTGCACCCACGTTTTTTGGGGAACAAACTACTCGGAGTTAGTGTGGGATTTGTTTTCCAGCGGTAAAATGGTTGAGTGGTAGGCGTAGCTATCAAAAGCGCCAAATCTCAGGCCAGACCTCGCGTACCTATGAGTTCGCAGGTTGGTGATAAGTCTTTCATGGGCTCGCATTCCTGCTCGAGCCACGCGTTTAGCGTAAGCGGTTTACCCCCCTCTTCCCCCGTTCCCCCTCCACCCTGTTCCTCCTCTCCCTGCTCCTCCTCCTTTCGTTCCTCCTCCTTTTCTGTCTTTTCCTCCTCTTCCTGCCTCTCTTCGTTTTGTTCGTCCTCCGTATGTTGTTCCTTCTTCTCTTCGTCCCCCTCCTCCCCCCTCTCCTTCTCTTCCTCCTGGTTGTCCTGCTTAGTAGCCTCTTCAATGTGTTGCTCCTGAGAGCACACGTGAGACGTGGTTATTGCGCGGCGAAACGGTAAGTTGTTTCAACGACTGTCTCTTCGTTCGACATTTGTTTGACCAATCAGCAGCAGAGCTACAAAACAGATGGAGCTATAAAACAGATGCTGGATATTACAGCGATCGAACACTCGAAGGCAGAGGAAAGGGCTTCTCTACCAGTGGATAAGGGGGTGGAACGCTTCGTGCGGTGATTGTTTTCAACGTATTATTCTTCGTTCAATTGTTTGACCGTTGGTTTGACCGTTGGTCTGACCGTGACCGTTCGTGTGACGGTTCGTTTGACCGTTCCGTTTAACCGTTCGTTTCCCCGATTGATTGATTAGTCGTTTAGAGATTCGTGTGGCCGCTCGTGTGGCCGCTCGTGTGACCGTTCGTGTGACCGTTCGTTTGACTGTTCATTTTGTTCGCTCGTTTGACCGCTGGCTTGACCGTTTACCCCGATACGAGGTTATTACGCGGCGAAACGTTTTTTTTTTCAGCGTGTTTTTCTTCGCTCGATTGTGTGATCGTTCGTTTGATCGTTGGTGTGGTCGTTGGTGTGACTGTTGGTGTGACAGTTCAAGTGACCGTTCGTGTGACCCTTCGTGTGATAGACTGTTCGCGTGATCGTTCGTTTAACCGTTCTTGTGACCGTTCGTTTGAACGTCCATTGATCATCGTTCGAACGTTCGTTTGACCGCTAGTTGACCGTTCGTGTCATTGGCCGTTAGTTTGAACGTTGGTGTGACCGTTCATTGACCGTTCGTATGACTGTTCGTTTGACCGTTCGTTTGATTGTTCGTTTGACCGTTCGTGTGACCGCTCGTTTGACCGTTCCTGTGACCGTTCACTTGATTGTTCAGTGGTTATTTTCACTGTTTGTGTGACCGTCCGTGTGACCTTTCGTGTGATCGTTCGTTTGACCGCTCATGCAATCGTTCGTTTGAGCGTTCGTTTGACCGTTCGTGTGGTTGACCGTTAGTTTGACCGCTGGTGTGAACGTTCATTGACCGTTCGGTTGACTGTTCGTTTGACCGATTGTTTGACCGTTCATTGACCGTTCATGTAACCGCTCGTTTGACCGTTCTTGTGACCGTTCATTTGATCATTCATTGGTTCTTTTCACTTTTCGTGTGACCGTCCGTGTGATCTTTCGTGTGATCGTGTGATCGTTCGTTTGGCCGCTCATGCGATCGTTTGTTTGAGCGTTCGTTTGACCGTTCGTGTGATTGGCCGTTAGCTTGAACGTTAGTTTGAACGTTGGTGTGAACGTTCATTGACCGTTCGTGTGACCGCTTGTTTGACCGTTCGTTTGACCGTTCATTGAACATTCGTGTGACCGCTTGTTTGACCGTTCTTGTGGCCGTTAATTTGATCGTTCATTGGTTCGTTTCACGGTTCGGGTGACCGTTCATGTGACATTTCGTGTCGTCGTTCGTTTGATCGTTCATGCGATCGCTCGTTTGACTGTCCGTGTAACCGTTCGTGTGACCGTGTTTTATACCCTTCGTGTGACCGTTCGTGTGACTGCTCGTTAGCTTGACCGTTGGTGTGACCGTGCAGCCGTTCGTTGGATCGTTCGTGTTACAGTTCACTGATTCGTTTGACCGCTCGTGACCGTTCGTTGACCGCTTTCTTGATCTTTAATGTGACCGTTGGTGTGACCGTTCGTTTGACCGTTCGTTTGACCGTTCGTTTGACCGTTCGTTAGACCGTTCGTTTGACCGCTCATGCGATCGTTCGTGTGACCGCTCATGCGATCGTTCGTTTGAGTGTTCGTGTGATCGTTCGTTTGATGTTCGTTTGACCGTTCATGCCATCTCAATCTTTCGATCATGTTTTCGTTTTCTGTGTCCACATGTTTTGCGTTTTCCACGTTTGCGTGAGGGGTGGGTCCCATAGCAAATCCCAAGAGGTCTGTGAGTCCACAACTTTTGCGTTTTTGGGTAGAACATTATGGTGTTTCTCCATGCGTAGGCGAGGGAGTAGGTCTACGCGTACGCACACGTTTGTGAAGGAGAAAATTCGACAAAACAAAAGCCCTTCCATCGCCATGAAAATCAACCTCTATCGTCTGATCACCTCCCTCCCCCCCTCCCCCCACGCAATGTCTGCCTGGTCGGTGAAAACCCGACGTGTTCCGTCCCGGCATTGTAGGCATGCGAGGGTCTATGGTCTTACGGACTACGGCCATGCACGATACGACGAATACAC
>JAYJMJ010000391.1:5569187-5582007 GCA_036873875.1 Laminaria ephemera
GGGAGGGTGCACATATTATCATGGAAGGCCGGGGGGGAGGGGATGCAATCAGCCAGAGAGCCCACAAGAGGCCGCGACACGAACACAAATACGTTTCGGCCAATCACAATCACCCAAGGAAAAAGGCCACTGTACCTTCGCAAACAGTTGGCGCCACCCCGTCCCCTCTCACAGAAACAGAACCTCCTCACGCACCAAGGGGTAGAGGGGGTACCTCATGTTTCTCAAGGTCCCAACATGAGCTTTTACCCCTCACCCCAAAAACTTTTTTTTTTGTATAAAGAAAAAAAATGGACGCGCAACTCGATGAACAAACCTCATGGGCTGGGAATACAGCAAACAAACAAAAATCAAAATCACAAAATGGGATTTGCAAATGCAGTGGGTGATTTCTCCGTTGAGGAGCGCCCCCCCCCCCGTCAGTCGGAAATATATGGGCCGAAGAGTACCCCTCGTTACCGTGCGATAGCTTGAGGGTATACTATCGTACCATTAGTATCACACATGCTACTAATGGTACGATAGAGATGCGCCATTTTGTTTCTCGGGCTCCTCACTTAAGGAGCTCCAAACCTCAACCAAAAAAACTGATTTTGAGAGGAATGAAACTGCAATCCGATGAACAAAACCTATGGCCTACTAGATATAAAATAAAAAAAATCAGATTGAAAAACAAGAACGACATTCCAACGATTTTGGGTTTAAGGAGCCCCGTCATTCAGAAACAAAAAACGCCGAAAAGTGGTACCTCTATCGCAGCACACGTCGTATGACAGTGGTTAACACACCCCCTGGACAAATTTCAGAACCGATTTCCTCCACAACTAGGGGGGCACACACAACGAAAATGACGGCTTTCGGAAGCTACGGCAGAGGTGCAGCATTTTTTTTCTGAGACTCCTCACTTGAGGAGCTCTATATACCTCTCCCAAAAAACTGATTTGAGAAAAAATTTAAAGTGCTACTATACCCGAACGAACGAATCCCATGGCCTAGCTAGGTATACAACGAAAATAATTGAAAAAAAACAAACGAAATTTCCGACGATTTTGGGTTAAGGAGCCCTGTCATTCAGAAAAAAAAAAGAAGCCAAAAAGGGCTACCTCTATCCTAGCGCGCGTCCTCGTCGACATCTTTTCATAGACGCATCGCTCGGTGTTTGCAATCTATGGTGGTACCGATCATCGAGAACATCGGCATTGAAATCCATCCGAAGGGTTGTGTTATTCACTGTCACGTTCGGGTATTCAACGGAGTAAGGGTAACGCTTCGCCGAACCGATCGATCAATCAACAGTCATCAATCAACCAGCCAATCAACCAGCCAATCAACCTAACAATCAACAGAGCAATCAATCAATGAACCAATCAAATCAAATCGAACCAAATAAACCAATCAATGAACCAACCAACTACGCAACAAACCAATCAACCAATCAATTCATCAGTCAAAAGCTCACCAAGCTCCATTTAAGACCAACCAACCAACCAACCAACCAATCAATGACCTAATCAATCGAATCAACCAACCAACCAGCCAACAAGTCAGCCACCAATCAGTCCATCAGCCAACCGCCGACCAAAACCCTCAACCAAACCAACCTACAGCAATCCTAGTTCGCCCGACTACTCTTACACCACCGCTGTAGTCTAAACCTACTAACGGAGCCCAAATCCTTCTGACTGCTCTATGGCCAAATTAAGTCTATCCGCAAGTTTTTCCTTGGACGAATAGGAGGGCAGCAGCAAATGGTTGAAACATGTGTGCGCCGTCGGCAGTCGGTCCGAGTCATCCCCGTTTTTGCTGATCACCAGAGACTTGGTTTTTGCGACGGGGAAAAAAAAAAAGAAGCGGGAAAATGAACCCAAGAATGCGCAAAGAGGGAGCAAAATGAGTAAGTCTGTCCGAATCGTTTTCCATTTTAGCTGATTTCAGAGACATTTTTTTGCGAACGGGCCAAAAAACAGGAACAAGCGCGAAAATGGACACGAGAATGCTCGAAAACGAGGACAGCGCGTGTTTGTGGGGAAAAATGATAAAAGTGCGAGGAAAAGGCGCGATAATGAACACAGGAATGTGCAAAAAGTTGGAGCAAAATGAGTAAGTACGCCGTCGGTAGTCTGTCCGAATCGTCTCCATTTTTGTTGATCACCAGAGACTTGTTTTTTTCGAACGGGCCAGAAAGAAAACAAAAGCGCGATGATAAACAAAGGAATGCGCGAAGAGGGAGAAAAATGAGTATTGTAAGCGCGAGGGGCAGAAAAAACGCGGTAATAAATGGCGAAGCGAGATTCTAATTTACGACGGCGCAAAAACAAAAACAGGGTTACATTGACCGTTAAAAAAGGCGCTGGTTATGGTGGCCGACGAGCTCCTTTCCAGCCCCGCGTGCCCGAATCTCCGTGTCCCGTCCCACGACCGGAATCTTCCAAAAAGAAGAATGAATTAAACTAGTTCATCCTTTTTTTAGGTTTATTACGTCGTCTGGTCAGATTTGATTGGTGAAGCATACGTGAAGGCGACCCTTTCAGGATATGATTGGATGAAGCGTCGGTAAGGAGTTGACAGAGTTATTCATGAGGGGACGTACATTGTTGGTCTACTTTTCGCCAGGCATTCGATTCAGGTCGGATTCGTAACATCTTCCCCTGTCTCAAGTCATCAGATTCTGGATTTCCTTTGTATGTTGACTGCATGACTGGAACAAGCGCTACACATTGCCAGATGGCAAATGGAACAAAAATAAAACAATAATAATAATAATAATAATAATAATAATAATAATAATAATAATAATAAAAAAATAACAACAATAATAATAATAATAATAACAACAATAATAATAATAATAATAATAATAAAAACTGAATGGTTTATGTTGTGCAACTACTGGTTGCATCGTGCTCGACTTTTTTTCTGCTTCCCACCGTCGCGCACAGTCGACGACAGTTAAAAAGTATCCATCAACGCCAGCTCCTAGCAAGAGCTACAGCATCCTAATTTTACACCAAGGGTTCGTTAACAGCACCAGATCGATCGAGCCGTTTCTCTGAAAAAGTTTTCAAACCTCAAAACATACAAAAGTACCAAAAGTATTACGAGTTTTGCGCCCTCCGACACGTCACCTCCCCTCTCACCAAGCCGGTGGAGCCAAGCCCCTGTATCGGCGCCCGGTCGCTCCCGGTGACAAACTTGAGTAGCTTCCGTTTCGAATCCTCGCCAAAATCATGCACCACCTGCCGACATTGGAAAGGACAGGTAGGTAGGATGGATGGATCATTTTCCGTGAGTATCATCCACACGACGAGAGAAATTGGTCGTGGCCTCTTCCTTTTTTTTTCATTTGAAAGATAAAAATATGGCGGCTGTTGCAAATTAGAAGGAAAAAACCGAGAGCCAATAAAATGGAGCCAGCAATGGCACAGAGGTGGCTCCGATATTTGGATCCAGACAAGGATAAGGATGGACGATATTCTGCTTGTCTATAAGATCCACACAACGAGCGAAATTCAAAGGATAAGGATGGATGATTTTCCGTGGACATGATATAATACGACGAGCGGATGGATGCCGGAAAACACAATGAAAACGAAAACGACAACGATAACGAAAGTGAAAACGAAAAACGAAAAACGAAAAATGAAAAACGAACACGAAAACGAAAACAAAAAAATAATCCGAAAACAAAAACAAAAATTAACCCGAAAACGAGAACGAAAATGAAACCACAAGCGAAAATAAAAAAACGAGAATTAACCGAAACCGAAGCCGACAACGGAAAACAGAAAAAAAAAACTGGAAACATGTGTCGCGCAATAAACGGATAATATTCTTCATGCTTCACTCACTTCCCACAGGTTTTTGATGACAGCATCGTCCCGTTCGTAGCCGTTCTCGTACTTCGACTTCTGCTCCAAAGCTTCAAAATCCAACTCAGGGTTACCGCAGATCAGCAGCTCCAGCTCCTTCGGTCGGAATAGGCTCAAGGCCTTGCCGCCCACCACCTTGTGGAAACCCCTGAAAAAAAACGTCACCAGAAATTGCGGTGCTATGAGGAGGAGCCGCCGTATTTTCTTGTGACAAAAGCAGGTGAAGGAGGTCCGGTCCCCACAGCCACGCCGACCACTGAAACTTGAAAAAATGCCCCGCACTAGTTATAAGTAATTTCCCCCTCCAAAAACGGGGGCGTTGTTTATCAGGGGTTAAGAGTGAACCAGCCGAGGCGACTTCACCTTGTAATACCTCAACTCAACAGCTCTACGTCTTCTAAACAAGCAAACCATTAATGATTTCAACGCTTCACAACCCTAATAATGAATAACTATTCCACCGCTTTACAACCCTCAAAGGTACGAAATATATATCTTATCCCAACACAAAACACAACTCAAAACACACAACGTCGACGAAGAAACTGCACTGGAGACTCAACGAAACGGTCGTCTATCAATTCCAAGCGGTAGGAAAGTTTCCGATCGTGGTCTAACACAGTTCTTCATGACGGGGCTCCGTATCCCAACATCGTCGGAACGTCATTCTTGCTTTGAAGTATTGTTCGTCGTACCCGTAGGCCATGGGATTTTTCATCGGGCTGCATGCTCATTATTCTCTCCACTTTTGGTGTTTGGGTGAAAAGGTATAGAGCTCCTCAGGTGAGGAGCCCCACAAAAAGTAGGTGACACCTCTATCGCAGCACCCGTCTTTGCTGTCTGTTATCTAAAACTCCGAGCTGTGTGACTGCCTGAGACGCGTGCTACGAATGACTGAGGCTACGGTAGCGGGGGCATCTTTAGGTCGTTTTCTTTCAGCCGATCAGAGCCACTCTGAAGAGTGGCTATACCCAATATTCTTGTCTTCGCCATTTTGGTGTTTGATTTCGCGATATGCACCACCTTGGGATTGTTTGCAACGCGCTGCGCCAACCCCCCCCCCCCGAAAAACTCCTATTTTGAGAGAGGTAGTGAGTCACTTGACCCAGTGGCCTAAACGAGGAAGTGAAAATGATAGTGTAACATCCCCCCTACTTTTTGGCTTTTTTTTTGTTTCTGAATGACATAACCTACGGTAGAGGTGCACCTATTACGGGGGAACATAGAAATCAGGACCAAGTATGATAGTAAAAATAGGGTAATATATAGGTTTTTGTGTGTATCGTAGGTCCTGATTACTATGGTCCCCCGTAATAGTACGGGGGAACATAGTAATCAGGACCAACTATGGGTTAGAAAAAACGGCGTAACATATAGGTTTTTGTGTATATCGTGGGTCCTGATTACTATGGTCCTCCGTAAATAGCTTTTTCTGAAGCTCCTCACTTGAGCTCTTTACCTCACCCCAAAACCAACTTCGAGAAACAAACTGAGCTTAACTCGATGAATCATCCCATGGCCTAGCTAGGTACACAACGGACACTATTGCAAAAGGCTATTTGGATTCCGACGATTTTGGGTTAAGGAGCCCCGTCATTCACAAAAAACACTATTAGCCAAAAAGTGCTACCTCTATCGTAGCACGCGTCGAATGACAGGGCGCTCCTTAACCCAAAATCGTCGGAATTTCACCAATTTTTTTTTTACAACAATTTTCGTTTTATACCTAGGCCATGGGATTGTTCATCGGGTGGCACTTTCATTTCCCCCCCGAATCAGTTTTTTTTGGGAGAGGTATGGAGCTCCTCAGGTGGGGAGCCTCAGAAAAAAAGTGATGCACCTCTACCGTACTATTAGTAGCATGCATGCTGAATGTCTCACCAAAAACATAAAAGCCACGAACAGCATGCCGGTGGTTTCTACGCCAGTGTACGGTACAGATGGAAACAAAAAAAAATCCGCTCCTTTGGGCCCAAAATACAACAAACGTTTACGGTACACCGACTCCAATATTTATACCTTTCGAACGGCCCGTACTGGCCCTTGACGGACTCCACCAGGAGCCATCTCACGTAGAGGTCGACATACTCCTTCCTATTATCCTTCGTCACGATTGTCTCCCCGCCCCCCTCCTTAAGGTCGAACGTTTTCACCGCACCAAACACCTGCCCGTCGAGAGCAGAAACAAAACGTCACGCCAAACGTCACCCAACATCTTTCGGTGACTGAACATTTTTCGGTAGCCGAACGTTTTTCGGCCGGCGAACGGTTTTCGGTTGGCGAACGGTTTTCGGTCACCGAATGGATTTCGGTCATCGAACGTTTTTCGGTCGCCGAACATTAGTTACCGAATGGATTTTGGTCGCCGAACGGTTTTCGGTCAAAGAGCATTTTTTCGGTCGGCCAACGGTTTTCGGTGACCGAAAGGCTTTCGATCACCAAACCGTTTTGGGGCAAACATCATTTTCGGTCAGCGAACGGTCTTCGGAAACCGAAAATTTTTCGATCATCAAACGACTTTAGGTCACCGAACTGTTTTCGGTCGCCCAACAGTTTCCGGTCAAAGAACGGTTGGTGTTCATCGAAAGGGTTTCGATCGTCGAACGGTTTTCGGTCATCGAACGGTTTTCGGTCATCCAACAGTTTTCGGCCGCCCGCCAGTTTTCGGTTACAGAACGAACGGTTTTCGTTCACCACTTTTTTTTCGGCCATCAACTTGTTTTCGGTCACAAGAGCGGTTTTCGGTCACAGAACGGTCTTCGGTTGTAAATCAATTTTCGGTCGCAGAACGATTTGTGTTCACCGAGCGGTTTCCGGTCGCCGAACTGTCTTCGGTCGCCCCAACAGTTTTCGGTGACAGAACGGTTTTTGGTCATCAAACGGTTTTCGGCGAATGGCTTTTGGTCACCGAACGTTTTTTTCGGTTCACCGAACGGTTTTCGGCCACCGAACGGTTTTTGGTTTTCGGTCACCGATACGGCTTTAGGTCATCGAACTGTTTTCGGCCACCGAACGGTTTCGGTCAACGAACGGTTTTCAGTCACCGAACGGCTTTAGCTCACCGAACGGCTTTCGGCCGCCGAACGGTTTTTGACGACCAAACGGTTGTCGTTCACCGAATGGCTCGAGACCACGAACGTTTTTTTGTCAACGAGTGATTTTCGGTCATCGAACGGTTTTCGGTTACCGAACAGTTTTCGGTCACCGAACGACTTTAGGTCACCGAACGGATCTCGGTAACCCAGCGGTTTTTTGACGACCGAACGGTTTTCGGTTTCCGTTACGGAACGATTGTGTCGATAGTCCGCACCATACACCGTAACAGCGGTAAAGCAAAAAAGCATCGTTCCTCGTTCGTGCAAATGTTAGTGTTTCTTGCCGTCCTTTGGGACCTGAGAGAGAGAGAACCCCCCCCCCCGACGATTACGGCAGCGGCCACACGACGCAGCCCGGGGTGACGAGGTAGACGATACGTCCGAGTTGCAACGTCCTGAGCTATACGACACGCACACACGCAGCACCGTGACACTTTTGTACAGCTGCACACTCTTCCTAGGCGGGCGATGAAAGCCTCTTTTCCCGCTGCAGTGGGGTACCGGATTTAAGAGCGTCGATAATAAGAGAAAACGGACTTAAAAAGCGGTCAAATCGGCTTGTCATGTCTAGTGACGCCTGCACTAAAACCGATATGGTTGTGACGCCTATACTAAAACCTATCTGGTATACTATACCCAATCTGAGATAAGAGCGGCACGGAGACAAATAGACTGACCTGTTGCGAGGGGCTCTTAAATCGGGTATCCCACTGTATTTACCAAGGCTTTTCACGGGTCACGGCCCGACCCGCATGAGGTTTTCAAAATCTCGCAGGTCGAGTCAGGAGGTGCTCGACATCTCACGGGTCGGGTCGGGTCGGATCGAGTCACGAGGTTTCCATATAGCACGGGTCGGGTCTGACCCGACCCGACCCGACCCGCGAGAAGTTGCCCGGCCAGGGAAAGGCCCGGGTATTTACAGCACTGTTCCTGGCTCCCAAACGGGTTCATAGTCAGCCCACAGGGGAAAAAATTTCCCCCTGAGATCTCTCTCCCCCGGTGTATGTGACAAGACAGCCGGCACAAAAAGAAAGCGTCTGGTTTTCGTAACCAAGGTAGCACATACTGGACAGATCAGATCCCTGTTCATGATCTGTTTTTTAAGGGTAGATAGATCCCTGGTCTACATGATCTGCGTGGCCCATAGATTACGTTGCCGGGTGGGAGCCGTATGATCTGTGATCTAGCACACGTTTCCTGGGCTGGATCTGTACTACACACATCCTGCACAACACATGTATCATAACGACAGATATATGATCTAGATGATCTACATGTTCTAGATCGTGATCTGTTCGATGTATGCAAGGTTGTGATCGCTTTATAGTCTTGGGTCTGTTTTTTTTTTCTTGCCGTGGCGTACACAGCTTGACCAAATCGGACGCTAGCCTGGGTTCCGCGATGGTGACCGGTCTCAACATTAGAAGAACAGGAGAAGCAAAATACAACACAACCGGAGAATGTTATGGCATATTTGACCTGGAAGCCTGGTAAAGGCTTAGGATTCAAGATGTAGGATTCACGGATACAGGGTAAAAGGGCTCCATAGTTCCACATACCCTGAAACGCATGTGTGTATAGGAAAAAGGGGATGCATTATTATTATAGACGAATTTGCAAGCACCTCTCGTTCAGTTCTCAGCGAGAGGGGTAGCAGGACTAATAATCCAAAGAGCTTCTCTAAGGGTACACAGGTGAGTGGCACCGTGGGACCTGCTTATTAATAGTAGGCAGACTTGCAAGGAGATACCTGTACTGTACCAGGCTTATCAAAATTTATGGCGTCGTCGTCAGGATCAAGTCTCTTCGCAGTCTTGCCCATCTCCTGTGTTGCTTCGCTTTGTTGTATATTTTTTGTCCCGTTTACCCGTTCCTTTCGCCGAACGAACTCATCGGGCACGGGCTCTCGCGCCTCCTTTGCGATAAGCAGAGGGCCCCAGGAGGAACCCCCTGCCGTAGACCGGCAAACCATAATCGACAGCAGGCTGCGCGGCGCCGGCGGCAGCGGCTGTTCATCGACGTTCCCGAGTTGTTAAGGGGATGGATTGGAAAACGATCGTGATTTCACGCGCAGGTGGGAAAACGCGCCAACACTTCGGCAGGCAGACAAAAGTGTTCTTCGGCAAAAAGATCGTCCGGCAGGGGCAGCCTTTCTACGAGGTAGTGGCCTGTAAGAGCTGGTGAGCCGTTACTGCGGGCCACGTCAAACGCGAGCATCTGTGGCTCGTCCGTACTCCCACCCCGCCCCCCTCCTTCCGCTCACAACGATCGGCGGGACGCGCGGCTTGTCTTTTGGATGATGAGCCTGTCGGCATCGGCAGTACGAGCACCCAAAACATTCTTGGTCCCCGCGGCCGCAGCGGCAGAGACCGTGGAAGGGGCTCCCGCGATAACAGCGGTAGGAGCGCTCCCACCCCTTTGGTGCTTTCCCCCGACCCGATCCGTACCCGGCGTTTTCCTAGCAGAGGAAAACGCGGTATGGATCGGGGGAAAACACCAAAGGGATGGGAGCGCTCCTGCCGCTGTTGCCGTGGGAGCCTCCCCTACGGCCGCTGGGGCCCACTCTGCCGCTGCGACCGCGGGGATCACGCCTTTTCCGGGCGCTTCTGCCGCATTGGCCGCGGGGATCAAGCGTATTTCGGGTGCTCCTGCCACTGATGCCGACTGGCTTGTCATCCAAAAGACAAGCCGCGCGTCCCGCCGATCATTGCGAGCGGAAGGAGGGGGGCGGGGTGGGAGTACGGACGAGCCACAGATGCTCGCGGTTCACTTGGTCCGCAGTAACGGCTCACCAGCTCTTACGGGCCACTACCTCGTTGAAATGCTGCCCCTGCCGGACGATCTTTTTGCCGAAGAACACTTTTGTCTGCCTGCCGAAGTGTTGGCGCGTTTTCCCACCTGCGCGTGAAATCACAATCGGTTTCCAATCCATCCCCTTAGCAACTCGGGCACGTCGACGAACAGCCGCTGCCGCCGGCGCCGCGCAGCCTGCTGTCGATTATGGTTTGTCGGTCTACGGCAGGGGGTTCCTCCTGGGGCCCTCTGCTTGTCGCAAAGGAGGCGGGAGAGCCCGTGCCCGACGAGTTCGTTCGGCGAAAGGAAAGGGTAAACGGGACAAAAAATATACAACAAAGCGAAGCAACACAGGAGATGGGCAAGACTGCGAAGAGAGTTGATCCTTACGACGACGCCATAAATTTTGATAAGCCTGGTACAGTACAGGTATCTCCTTGCAGGTCTGCTTACTATTAATAAGTAGGTCCCACGGTGCCACTCCCCTGTGTACCCTTAGAGAAGCTCTTTGATTTATTAGTCCTGGTGTCCCGCTCGCTGAGAACTGAACGAGAGGTGCTTGCAAATTCAATAATAATAATGCATCCCCCTTTTCCTGTACACACATGCCTTCCAGGGCATATGGAACTATGGAACCCTGTTACCCCGTATCCGTGAATCCTATATCCCGGATCCTAAGCCTTTACCAGACTTCCAGGTCATATATGCCATAACATTCTCCGGTTGTGTTGTGTTTTGCTTCTCCTCTTCATCAAATGTTCAGACCGGTTACCATCGCGGAACCCAGGCTAGCGTCCGATTTGGTCAACATGTTTACGCCACGGCAGACAAGAGGTTCTTCGGCAAAAAGAAGGTCCGACTGGGGCAGCATTTCGACGAGGTAGTGGCCTGTAAGAGCTGGTGAGCCGTTACTGCGGACCAAGTTAACCGCGAGAAGCTGTGGCTCGTCCGTAATCCAACCCCGCCCCCTGCCCCCCCCCCTCCGCTCACAACGATCGGCGGGCCGCGCGGCTTGTCGTTTGGATGACGAGCCTGTCGGCATCAGCGGCAGGAGCACCCGAAACATTCTTGGTCCCCGCGGCCAATGCGGCCGGAGCGCCCGGAAAAGGCGTGGTCCCCGCGGCTGCAGCGGCAGAGTGGTCCCCAGCGGCTGTAGAAGGGGCTCCCACAGCAACAGCGGTAGGAGCGCTCCCATCCCTTTGGTGTTTTCCCCCGACCCGATCCGTACCGCGTTTTCCTCTGCTAGAAAAACGCGGTACAGATCGGGGGAAAACACCAAAGGGATGGGAGCGCTCCTGCCGCTGTTGCTGTGGGAGCCTCCCCTACGGCCGCTGGGGCCCACTCTGCCGCCGCGGCCGCGGGGACCACGCCTTTTCCTGGCGCTCCTGCCGCATTGGCCGCAGGGACCAAGAACATTTCGGGTGCTCCTACCGCCGGTGGAGCCCCCATTGGAGTAGCGGGCGCTCCTGCTCTTGTGGCCGACGGAGCTGACGGGGGGTATCAAATCCCGAAGGACGGTGCATTCATGCATGGAAGCGAGGGAGTGCATGACGGCCGCGCTCCACAAGAGAAGCACAAAAGTAGAATACGGTGATGCAAGCGGTGGTCACACAACGATTATTTTTCATTTTTTTTTGTTATTTTTGGGAGATTCCGGTCGGGGGGCGGGACACGGGACACGGAGATTCGGGTACTCGAGGCTGGAAAGGAGCGCCCGTTTTTTTTGGCCGCCGTCCTACATTAGAAACGCGTTTCGCTCGTATTAAAACAGAAGAAGAAAAAAAAAGCGCAGGGCGCCACCCCACCTCGTAGGATATCTGAAAAGTCCTGGCGAAAGTCGACTCCACATCGCCGTCGAAATCCAGCAGCTGCTGGAGACCCCTCCCTAACGCCGGCTGGGCCTCTTTCAGGTCCTGAAAAATTGACCAAAATAAAGCACACATCGAACAGATAGATCATGATCTAGATCATCTAGATCCTATATTTGCCTTTATGATATGTTGTGCAGGGTCAATCTGCAGTCTAGATCCAAATACACGATAAATCTGGGTAGTCTTCTCACTGTTGCTGCTACTGCTGCCTATGCGTAAAATAACGGACAGCTGCCGAGTTTCTAAACTACACAGCGCCTTTCGAGACGGCTGAAGCCATTTTTTATCGGATGTAAACCAGAAGATTTCGACCGCGAAGCAAGATCACACACCCACCAACGCACACAAGTTGACAATTACAAATACCTTGCTGCGCAAGTTCCTAGCGACAGCTATAGCTACATTACTGCTTCGTACTGCGACTGCAGGCAGACGTACCTATAGTGGGACACAAGGTGACGACAGTTACACACAAATCCTGCTGCGCGAGTTCCTAGCCACAGCTATAACTATCTTACTGCTTCGCAACTGCAGGTGGGCGTACCTCTAGTGTTGGCGTTGCCCCCATGACAAGCTTGTACACCACCAAAGGAAAACGAACGTCCAGGATAATTCTGCGGCACGAATCGACAACAACACAGCGGCAAAAAAAAACGTGGCATGTTGCATGCGGGCACGTGAGAGATGGCAGGATGAAATGGCGCTGTTCTGTTTTTTTAGGGTGGCGCACGGAGGCGCATGCATGTCTTAACCCTTTCCAACTCCGAAAAAATATCCTATTCTAATTCCAAGCGTTTTGTGCCCAAAACGGGAGCGCAGTGGTTAAAATGTAAGCTATTAATAGCACACCACCAAAGGAAAACGAACGTCCAGAACAATTCTGCCGCATGAAGAATCGATAACACATAGCGGCCAAACGAGGGTGCGGCGTGTTTCACGCGGGCACGCGAGAGGGAGGGGCGAAATTAGAGAGGGAGGGCGGGGGTGTACTCATTGTCATGCATAGCCGTCCATAGACCCTCGCATCCCTACAATGCCGGAACGGAGCGCGTCGGGTTTTCACCAACCAGACAGACATTGGTTGGCGACGGGGGGGGGGGGGGCGTACTCATTTGTTGCCTGCCTTAGTCATTTGACCATTGACCCCGCATCCCTTTCGAGACGGAGCACCGTTTTGATTTTGGTTGGAGAG
>JAYJMJ010000391.1:5586563-5601736 GCA_036873875.1 Laminaria ephemera
GGGGTGGGGGGCGGGGGGGGTTAGGTCTCACCCATTGTTCACGGGCGAGAGGGCGGTCACAAGACAGGCAACACTCGACGCATGGCGATCCAACAGACGAAGATGCCGACCAACGTTGACGTCTTCGCACCTTTCTTGTTTTATACTCTTTCTCTTTCATAACACAGTTATGGTTAATCGTCACCAACGTGCTTGTATTATAGTGCTTGCGACCAGCTGAAAAACCCTCAGATAGTCGACTTAACGTCGGCGGCTGATATTATGCCTCTTTCCTACAAAAAAAAACGCCCGTTTCTCGTGACCCCCCCCCAAAAAACGAACTAAAACGAAACTGCATGTTTTTGTTTGTGTTTTAATCGAATTCCTTTGCGTGTGCGCCTACTGCTGTACGTGCGCGACCCAATTAGGAAGAGGATTATTTGAATCCTCGGAAACTGCGTTCCCTCGGCTTCAAAATCCTCATTATTAGCACAAGTATTGAAAAGGTGGGTGGGGGCGGGAACTGACCTGGCGTCCAGCCCTCCCCTCCGATAGTCGCTCTTCGAGCGGACTTCGGCGCCAACAATGGAGCAGGAGGCTTAAGTTAAGGGACGACAAAACCACAAAATCAGCCGCGGGCCAAGGAGGCACCGAGGAGGGGGGGGGGGGACGGAGGGGGCGGGAGGGGAGGGGGGAGCGAGAGGAGGGTTAACCTCACAGAAACCAACAGGCAAAAGGGGCGATAAACGATCGACGCATCACTCAATCAATCAGTCAACCAACCAGTCTATCAATCAATCAATCAATCGATTAATCAATCTACCAATCAACCAGCCAATCAACCAATCAATCAAGCCAATCACGCAACCAACAAAGCGACCAATCAATCAAAATACATGAATCAACCGATCAACCATTCCAACAAATCAATCAACCAACCAGACAACCAATCAACCAATCAACCATCCAACCGATCAACCATCTCCAACAAATCAATCAAACAACCAATCGACCAATCAACGAGCCAAGCAACCAACCAATCAACCACTCAACCAATCAAGCAAGAAACCAAGCGACCGCCAAACAAACCAATCAATAGGGTGTTTGCGATTTCAAAACTCTTTTGGGTTGGATAAAACGTAAAACTAGTGTTGAAACCGACGAATTTAATAGCCCATGGCCAACCAACCCAAGACAAAATTAGGTTGGAAATTGAAAAAAATGGTAGGAAAAAAAAAATTAACCTAATTTTTATTTGATTTTTTTCTTGGCTTGGGTTGGCCTTGGATTGTGATTTTGACGGTTTCAATACTATTATTATATGTTTCTTGCCCAACTCCTACCCAACCAAATTTGGTATCCCGCAAACACGCTAATGTCTGGTCGTTAGGTCCGGCCAACTCATAGGGCAAACGATTGCAGCATCGGCCACACGAATCAACCCGGGTTGTTGGGTAGGGGATATGTCGAAAGTGGAATGGCACCTACTACGATAGACGTGCACCAGCTTTTTCCCGAATCTGATCACTTGAGGAGCTCTGTGCTTCACCCACAAGCTGATTTTGTGCACACTAAAAGTGCAACCCGATGCACAAACCCATGGCCTAGGTATACAAAAAAAATCAGATTTGCAAAACAAGAATGACATCCCGACGATTTTTGGGTTAAAGAGCCCCGTCACATTCAGAAACAAAATCGTCAAAAAGTGCTACTTCTATCGTAGCAAGCGTCGAATATACGGAGCCGCAGGACACGCGGGAAACCTAGTCATTTGAAAGTACAGTACCATACTTGCCCTTGTTTTTGTCGCCTTGCATGGGTTTCCAAAAAGGCTAATAGCATTCGGGGCCACTATCACTCGCGAAAAATCGATGTTGTTCTATATCAGCCCCAACAAGGTCAATAGCATTTGGGGGTATTGTCACTGGCGACTCACGAAAAGCGATGTTGTTCGGTGTTTAGGGGTTTCCAACCGGCTAGGAAGAGGCATTAGCGCATCTTGTCTTATGGTCTCGGACATTTACTTTCGTGGTTGATGCTCTTTCGGTTGCTAGGGAGCGAGGGTCCAAGGCTGCGAAGTAACCACGCAAGCGTTTTCCCCTCTGAGATGGGCGGCATCATGTCGTACAGCAATTGCAGATGCAAACAAGAGTTTGTTTGTTACCCCGACCCCTTGTCCCTCTTGCTGCCGATAGGTGGGGGGCATGATACGAGCCCTGGAGCAGTTCACCAGGATCCTGTTCACGGGGGGAGAGGGCGACCTGTGCGCACAATTCCTGTACGCTAATCTCTCGTCCAACTCCCTCGGCGCCGCTCCATTTTCTGCTTGTCTGTCTGAAGAGGAGTTGAACGGCCTCCTATTCGGTAAGACGAATGCCCTCCTATTCGGTAAGACGCATGCCCTCCTATTCGGTAAGACGCATGCCTTCCTATTCGGTAAGACGCATGCCCTCCTATTCGGTAAGACGCATGCCGTCCTATTCGGTAAGACGCATGCCCTCCTATTCGGTAAGACGCATGCTACGGTAGGCCTGCACCTTAAATGCTTTGAGGCTCTTCATTTGAGGAGCTCTATAATATCCCTCACCCAATCACTGATGTAGAGAAACATGAAAGTTCAACCCGGTGAACAATCCCATGACCTATAGGTAAATAATGAATGGTATATCGTGGAACAAAAGTGGCATTCCAAGCAACGATAGCGGGGACATTCCTCAGTTGAGCTCGGTCAGTCAGAAATGATTTGGCCGAAAAGTGCTGTTGTATCATGAGTCTAAGGAAGTATACGGCTTGCAGTACCTTTTGCTTAGTAACAGACGCCGCCCCGCGTTGATTTGTTGATGGCTTCAGCCGCCATTATAACACTAGTTCTAGCATAGTATTAGTATCGTTACTGCTACTACTGTGACTACTACTACTACTGCTGCTGCTGCTGCTGCTGCTGCTGCTACAACTACTACTAACTCGAGCACTCGGATGAGAGCGCCCTCTCGAGTGTGGTTGCGTTCGCGCACTCGTTGGGCTGCGTTGCTGCGTTGCCCTCATGTTTGCAGGCTTCGTTGATCGCTTCTCTCTGCGTCCCTCATGACTCATGACAGGCCGCAAGGACTACCCGCACGTGGCGCAGCTGATCAACGGATGTCTCGGCTCGCGCTTGAGCACGGTACGGCATTGCGCGTACGAAACTTTGGCGAACGTTGCGCTCTTCGCCAAGGCCCACAGGGTACGTTTCTGGGTATTACATGATCTCGTCTTGGGGATAATTTTGAGTCCCAAATATTTTTGACTGGCGGGTTGGGGCTTCGCAATTGAAGCACTACCCGATACATTGAGCTACTACTATTACTATTATTATTATTATTATTATTATTATTATTATTATTATTATTATTATTATTATATTATTATTGTTATTATTAAGATTATTTTGTCATTATTATTGTTGTTATTATTATTATTATTATTATAATTATTGTTATTATTGTTATTATTATTATTATCATTATTATTATTATTATTATTATTATTATTATTATTATTATTATTATTATTATTATTATTATTATTATTATTATTATTACTATTATTATTATTATTATTGTTATTATTATTGTTGTCATTATTATCGTGTTTGCCATCCGAAAATGTGCAGCGTGAGATTCAACGTCGATCAACACTCATAAACATTGCCAGAAAGAAGAGAATCAAGGGAAACGAAAAAAAAATGTCGGGAGGCAAATGAAAAATAATAAACAAGTGTACACTGCCGAGATACTGCTTCGAATTCGCTCGCGGCAACAACTCGAATGCACACACATAGGTTCTCCTTCGGGATGTGGTTGGCTTGGAATGCCGGGTGTGTCCCAAGTTGAAGAAGGGGAACACAGGCGTTCCTATCAGTTTTAACCAGGTACAACGCAAAAAAGCTCTTGAAAACTAAAGAAAAGAAATTAACTACCGCGCAAGTGACTGGGCAAGCAACACCGACCAGCCCAAACGAGTTTATAGCTTGGTCTACTATAAGTGCGAGACCAAGTCGATCACGGCGCTTTGTCGGAAAATGCTAATTACACAGCCGTCTGTGCAAATTAAAGTACACATACCCGGTACGGTCTAAAACCAAGTAACTAAAAATGGCCAAAAAATAACCGTTGTTTTCCCCTCCTAAAGCTCCACATGGGTCGGGGTTGGGGTCGGGTTGGGGTCAGGGTTAGGGTTAGGGTTTGGGGCTAGGTTTGAAATATTGAAAAAAAAAATGGCCTTTTTTATTTGCTTGGTTTTAGACCGTCTAGCTTGTGCAATTTAAATTACACTTGACATCAATTTGTGTAGTTATCACCTCCCGCGTTTTATCCTCCTCGCACTCACGGACACATTGCCGGTGCGCTTGTAGGGCCCGAAGGCGTTTGACGTGCTGCTGCGAACGCGCCTGGCGGGGGCGGAGAAAAATCCTCGCCTGGTGGCCGTGCTGGCCGCTCTTGTCTGGGTGAGCAAATCCGCCGACTCCGAAGGCAGATCGGCGGTTTAAGTCTGGCCTGTCGGATCTGTTGTTTCGTGACGTGGACGGTCATATTGTTATTTTATTGTCTTCACCTGGGGACACCTGAGGGAGGCGCTCGTCCAAGAACTCCTCAACCCTTACCGGGGCGAGTGCAACCTGTGTTCCAATCGGCACAAACAAGGCACCAAATACAGTTGGACCAGGCCACGCCCCTGGCAAAAGGAGCTATAGTATCATAGTAGGTACTGTTGTTCATTTTGCTATACTGCAAACATCACCCCACTCTAATTGTAACCGCTTAAAAACGTTACCCGCACTTTTGGGGACAGTTTTACTTGGCATCAGGGAGGTGTTATGTTTACTCTATTACGGAGGACCATAGTAATCAGGACCCACGATATACACAAAGACCTATATATTCCACGTTTTTTACTAACCATTTTTGGTCCTGATTACTACTGTATGTCCCCCCGTAATAGTAAAAGGGTAAAAATAGCTTGTCTTTTTGGGCGCGTCAAGGCCGTCAAGGCCGCTTTTGGCCTCAATATACTAGGTTTAGTGTAGAGGCGGTCAGCCAAGGGGTCAAACCGCGGTCTCCTGTTTTGGTAGGCTATTTTAACAGGCCTCAACATATTATACTGCTACGAAGGACCATAGTAATCAGGACCCGCGATATACACAAAAACCTATATATTCCCCTGTTTCTACTAATCATATTATACTATTACCGGGGACCATAGTAATCAGGACCCGCGATATACACAAAAACCTATATATTCCCCTGTTTTTGCTAGCCATATTTGATCCTCATTACTAGCTTCCCCCGTAATAGGCTTCGCGTAGGGGCGGTCAGTCAAGGCGTCAAACCGCGGTCCTCTTTGGCCTTAATATGCTATTTTTAGTGTAGGGGACGGTCTGTTGAGGGGTCAAACCGCGGTCTCCTATAAGCGTCTTGGTTCTAGAGGGTTTAGGGTAGTGGCGCTCTAGTGATCAGTGAGACCCCGGGAGAGACGTTTGCGTGATCATATACATGAATATCCTAACGGTCCTTATACATCCGGACAGAATGGTACGTACTATGGTACGTGATACTCCAGTAGATTATATACTTCGTTGTTCTGTTGTTGTTCTCGCATTAGCTCCTCGCCATAATCTAGTCCGCGATCACAAGACTGGCTCCAGCAATTCTAGAGTGGATTAAAAAAGCAGCCCAGGAAAAAAACCTAACTAACCTAAAGGAAATATATCAACGTGTATCACGACGTGGTTCTCCAGGAAGTGGTGTTCGTCGACAAAGAGCTGCAGGGAGAACGTCTCGTCGGGTCTGGATCACCCGGCTCCTACGGCCTCTTGGACGACCTCTTCGCTGGTGAGCTTCGAGCTTTGAGCGCGCTTGCCATCGCGCAATGCAGGACTGCCCTGCACGGCCTCGCCTTGCCAGAGGGTTGCGAAAAGACACGCGTGTGTTTGTTCATTAGGCGGAACCGTACGGTACTGTGGACGCATGCTACGTTAGTGTTTGCCAAATCTTTGTGAGGCTTTTCTCCCTTGGGGGGCTCTGCACCTCACTCAAAACCTGACTATTGATAAAAAAAGTGAAAGTGCACCCCGATGAGCATTCCCATGGCCTACTGTAGGTATATATCGAATAGTATTGTAAAACCCAAACGGTATTCTAACGACATCATATTGGGTGGCTCTTCAGCTGGCGAGCGCCGTTAGCCTGAAATATTTCGGCCAAAAAGCGCTACCACGGTCGTAGTACCCCCTCACGACTACCCCACTCCCCGATTCCTACCCCCCGCGCGCCCCGGAGCAGAGTCGGTGGAGGTTCGTTTGGTCGCGTTTCACTCCGTGGGTCGCCTGCTCTTCCACTCGTGGATCCCCGCTACCGGAGGCGGAAAACGCCAAGCGAAGAACAACGGAAACCCCAACCAACATCCATCAATAGACCAACACCACGGGGAGGAAGAGGAGGAGGAAGAGGAGGAAGAAGATGAGGAGGAGGAGGAGAATGAGGAGGACGAAGAGGAGGAGGAGGGGGAGGAGGGGGGGGTGGGGTTGTGGTCTCCCCCCCCCGATGTATTTTATGGGGAGGACGCGTGCCCCGAGGCCGCTGTTTGGGCCTGCGCGGAGCAAGCAGTACTGCGCGTGTCCCTAATCCTGCACGAGCGCGCGCGGAAATTCGACTCCAGGGTGCGCGCGGCTTGTCGCAGCCTCGCCACGGGGCTGCGCTCTCGCAGGAGGCGGGCGAGGCACCTCCTCGCGAGGTCGGCCCTCCTGGTTGTTGATCATGGGCTGGCTAATGGCTCGCTGGACGGCTTGAGGGAACGCTTCCCGCCTGCTCCTAGGCGGCAGCTTGGGGATAATAGGCAGCAAGGGGAATGTCGCGAGCGCGGTTTTGACGATGTTCGAGGTGCGTTTTTTGTAGAACGTGTTTGCTTATTTGTACAACATCAGTTTTGTGCGTCTGGAGAATATCGCGATCAACAGCGCGGCTTTGACGATTTTCGAGGTTCGTTTTGTAAAAAGTAAATTAGTCATTCCTGGGTAAGCACACATAGAATTGTTTAGTTTAGCTTCAAAGGTTTCTATCCCCGAGCGGGAGATACACCGAGGAATAAAATATCTTAGGAATGTGGTTTTAGAGATTCTCGTACCGCCGCTGTGGGAAAAAACTATTTTGGAGAAGCCCTTTTTTTTATCAGGCGTCACAACTTATTCAACGTTCTGTCAATTGTCAAAACACAAAACACACAACGCATTTCGATCGACGCGACATGGCAGGGGAGGGACAGCCGCGCGTGTTCGATCCTTACCGGCACATGGAAGGCGTCGCTGATGATGATAGGAGTTACCGTGAGATGGAAGGCGTTGAGGATGGTGGGGGTCCCGACTGCCTATGGATCCCGCGAGGGGAGGGGCCGGGAGGTAGGGGTGGCGGGGCGGCTGGGAACGACCGCGCTGGGAGAGGGGGGGTCGGAGGGATGGGTAAAGACGCCCTGCAGTACGCTTCGGCTGTTCATTTTTTGGTGGAGGTGAGTGCTGGCGGTAATGGTGGTGGTGGTGATGGCGGTGGTGGTGATGGTGGTGGTTGTGGCGATGGTGGCGATGGTGGTGGTGGTGGTGGTGGTGGTGGTGGTGGTGGTGGTGGTGATGGTGGTGGTAATAAGAAAAGAGGGCTGAGGCGGGAGGGGGGGAGGGGGCAGGGCAGGGTGGGGTGAGAGGGAGCGAGGGAGGAGGCGGGAGGTGGTGGGGAAGGGAGAGATGAAGAGAGGGAAAGCGGTGGGAAGGGGGCAGGTGGCCATAGGGTAATGGTTTGGGGTTTCAATTTTGTCGTCTATGTTGTTGGGCCGCTTGACCATCAGGTGTCCAGCATACCGATACTGTACTGCTTTTCCTTCATGCAGATATTTTCCGAAAAACTACGCAGCGATCACCACAATATTTATTTGTACTGCTCAAAATTCCTTTGTGTAATTGGAGTCTCTGTTCCCTAGAAACGTATCACTAAGGGCCACCGGTGGTGCTTAGCGTCCCAAGGCACGCGCAAACCTTGAAATTATCTTTTTTACGAGATTTGTTTTGGCTAGCTGTGGCGGTAAGACGGTTTCCATCCAGAGGTACGGCATCGTGTTCATCGAGACCTCGATGATCGGCCGGCGAAGGTCGTATGGTGAATAACGTATTAATGGTATAATGTGGTGAACAACGCATAAATGGTGCTATCTCATTTGCCGTCCGACGATGTACAGCAGAGCATAATTCATTGCTAAATAAATCGAATAATTGTGTCCCTTGTCGGCGGTACGTAATATTGCAGATGCTCTCGGCAACCCTGTAGGTTCCTGCCATCATGCAGACCCTTTCTATTGTGTTCTGATTTCTCTGTTACTTCGTTTGTGGAGGCAGTAACTGCGTCTACTGGAAAAACTATCATTTTTCGGGCAAAAACGACACGAACACGACGCACCCTCTCTCTTCGGATGCTCTTAGAACCCCAGCGGGTTCCTGCCATCACGCTATCCATGTTTTTCGCGCATTATATATACCTGGTATATTTTTCGCGCAAAAACCTCTCTCTGCAGATTCTCTCGGCAACCTAGCAGGTTCCTGCCATCATGCTGACCCTTTGTTTCACTCAATTTGTTTTTCGAGCAAAAACTCTCTCTCTGCAGATGCTCTCGGCTACCTAGCAGGTTCTTGCCATCATGCTGACCCTTTTCTTTCCTGCAAACAAACGAGCCTTCAGCCACCCACCCTCTCTCCACAGATGCTCTCGACAATCCAGCAGGTTCCTGCCATCATACTGACCCTTTTTTTCTGGCGTTTTCGCGGGTTAGGGCCCGACCCGCGGACCGGGCCAGGAAGCTTTCAAAATATCGCGGGTCGTGTCGGGTCACCCTGAGAGGTGTTGGAAATCTCGCGGGTCTTGTCGGGTCGGGACAGGAGTTTTTCAAATCTCATGGTTTGGTCGGGTCACCGTAACCCGACCCGACCCGACCCGACCCGACCCGACCCGACCCGACCCGACCTGACCCGACCCGACCCGACCCGTGAAAAGCCCTGTTTTTTTCGCGCATAAAAAGGAAACTCGAATGACGACCCACCCTTCCTCTTTGCAGATGCTCTCCAAGAGGGATCGGGCGTCCGTAACCGCTGCCATGGAATCGCGCCTGGGCGATTACTTCGATGGCGATGGCGGTGACTTGCTGTGGGGCGAAGACTGGCTGACCGAGGGAGTCCAAAATGACTTCGGAGGCCACAACAATGTTGATGCTCGAGCGGCGGCGGCTTGGCTAGTGGGCGGGGTCGAGACACGGCACAGTCTCCTCGGAGAGAGATAAGACTTAGAGGTGACGCGTGCTATAAATGATAGGGGTATGTAGCATTTTTTGGGCGCAATATGACAGCCGAGGGAGTTCCAAATGACTTCGGAGGCCACAACAATGTGGATGCTCGAGCTGCGGTAGCGTGGCTGGTCGGCTGGGTCGAGACTCGGCATAGTCTCCTCGGGGAGGGGTGGGGTTTGAAAGGTGACGCGTGCTATAAACGATAGGGGTACCGTACCTCTTTTTGGCTTAGGGGTACTGTACCTCTTTTTGGCTTAGGGGTACTTTGTACCTCTTTTTGGCTTAGGGGTACTTTACCTCTTTTTGGCTTGTGGCCAAAATAGTTCTGATTGACGAGGCTCCTCAACCGTGAAGAAATACCCAATGCCATTGGATTACCATCTTTACAAAAAAAACAAAAAAATACACTACAGCTGTGAGATCTAGGATTTCGTCGAAACTCGTCTTTGCAAGCTGTGTGTGGTGCTCCGATCGCGCGTGTTACGGGTTGTGTATGTCCTCATGAAGGATTGTAGGTCGGCGACTCTCCCCTTAGTACTAGTTAGCACCAGGGTCAACAGTGCGATACTAAGACGTCGGTCTTTGATCAAGCTGTGCACGGAAACTATAAACCCTCTACATTTGTGTTTTGCATTATTTTTGGATTGGTCATCGGGTTGCACTTACATTTTTTTCTCAAAAACCAGTTTTTGGGCGAGAGATAGAGCTCCTCAAGCAAGAAGCCTCAGAAACGATAGGTGTACCCCTACCACTGTGGCAGGCATCTTAGAACAGTCTCTTTGGGGGGGAGGAGGGCTTATAACCCGGGGCTTTTCCCTGGTCGGGTCACTTCTCGCGAGTCCGGACGGGTCAGGGTGACCCGTCCCCCCTGCGAGATTTGAAAACCTCCCAACCCTACCCGTGAGGTTTCGAACCCCTCCTGATCTGATCCGACTCGCCTCGCGAGATTTTGGAAAAACTCTTGACCCGACCCGCGGGACGGGTCGTGACCCGTGAAAACCCCTGCTTATAACAATCTCCTCGGGGAGGGACAGGGCTTAGAGGTAGAAGCACCGAGCAGCGTTGTTTCATTGGTGGCAATGGTTCTGGCCGTTTATTGGTTCTTGTCGCGAGTGTGCAGGCGTCTTTTTTTTTTCTGCCTTTGGTGGGCCCCTCCAAAAGTCTGGAGAGGGCGGGTCGTGTAGCGGGGAGAATTGCCCTGAGTGTATATTGCTCGCGAGACGGGTCGCAGACCGAACCGGATCGTAATGCTGTAGGCTGCCCTGTGTCACCGAGCGCCGCGCTGTACAATGACGCGAGTTCCAACAGGGGCACCGTAACACTTTGTTGGGGCGCGTGCTACGATTGAGGCAGTACTATTTGCCTGAAACGTTTTCTGAATGACGGGGCTCCTTAACCCAAAATCGTCGGAATTTCGTTTTATTTTTTGCAATAACTTTTTTATTTTATACCTCGGTCACTTGATTGTTCATCGGGTAGTACTTTTATTTTCCCCCAAATTGGTTCTGTTTGCCTGAAACGTTTTCTGGATGACGGGGCTCCTTAACCCAAAATCGTCGGAATTTCATTCATTTTTTTGCAATCACTTTTTTTATTTTATGCCTCGGTCACTTGATTGTTCATCGGGTAGTACTTTTATTTTCCCCCAGATTGGTTTTGGGGAGAGGGGTAGAGCTCCTCAAGTGAGGGGCCTCAGAAAAAAAATGGTGCACCTCTACCGTGGCGTGCGTCTTGGCTCAACATTTTCCGACTGACGAGGCTCCTCAACTAAGGAACTACCTAATATCGCTGGAATCCCACTCGTGTTTAACGCTACTATTTTTCGTTGTATACCTAGGCCTTGGGATTGACTGTAGGCTCTAACACCGTGCGCTGCGTTTTGTACAAAGCTACATACTATCACCGAGCGCTGCGTTTGTTCAAAGCTACGTTCCGCTCTGGACGGGAATGTAGGGATTGTCGGGGGTATTTTTATGAAAACACCAAACGGCCCTTACGTTTCCGTCCAGACTGGTAGACGTTTCGGGCATCGCGTCTGTCATAACACGCCGAGAAGAATAATTGTGTTGTTGCTTTGCTCGAGGTTATGCCCAAGGGTAGGGTTTCATCTGATTGGATCTACTACACGAGTGGACGGGATCCCGCCCGTTTCGTCAACATTGTAGATGGTGGGCAAAAGACCGACCTTCTGAGCACCTTTTGGAACGTCAAATATCACCAAACGTGCGGATTTGCCCACGTTCTGTGAGCTTGGCGTGATTTTTGGCGTTGAAAAAGGTGCTTCCAAAAGCTTCCGTTTGGAGTTTGCCGACGTTCTTTGGATTTTGCTTCATAGCTGACGTTCCAAAAGTTGCTCAGAAGGTCTGCCTTTTGGCCACGTTCTACTATGTCGATGAAACGGGGGGGTCCCGTCCACCCGTGTAGCTATTTTACGGAGATCCATCGTTAGTAAGATGACATTCAAAACAATAAAAGGGGGGTAGGGAAATCTTAGTCTGTTTTTCTAGTTTCCATTCGTGAGTATTGTTTTGGATGGTCTACACGCTACAGGGGCTCACACGAACACAGCCGTCGCATAAGAGAGCTTCACTGCAAGGCGAAGACTTTTTTTTCCTTTTACTGTATTTCATTTAGTCCTAGTAACCATGAATCTCCGTGTGGTAATTTTTTCGCAGACTTCTGTCGAGTTGGGACTGCGACCTCCACCGTCGCCGATACCCGCTCAGTACGGCATGGCTTTCGCACTAAGCACAACCACCGCAAGAGGTAGCTCGTGTAGCATATAGGCCTTGTCTCTTTCATAAGGAAAACTCCGTCACAGGTACCATGTTCGGAGAAGAAACCCTGTTCGGGGAAGAAACACGTTTTTTCTTAGCCTTTGGCTAGGTTTTCTTGAATTTCTATTGTTTTGATTCTGCAATAGCGTGAGTTAACAAAGAGTTCACACTTGGGCGCTCTGCACGTGCAGAAACCTTGTCGACAAGCGCAGAGTGCGGCGCGACTAGCCTAAAAACTTCACGCTTGAGAACTCCGCACGCTCAGAGACTTGTACACGACGCACCTAACCTATGAATACCACAGCGGGGCGTGTTACCATTGACCGCTGTCACCTCCTCAACTGTGCCAAACGGCGTGTCGCCTAACAGGAAAACGAAAAAAAATAGAATCACAAAAAATGGTCAACACTTTCCCAAACTCGTCATATCGTGTCCCTCGAAGGTGGCAATTCTCAAATTACTTCACCCCCTGTACTACCTGATATACAGTATCTGCCCTCTCGTAAGAACACACACTTTAAGAAATCTGGCCTAGCATCTTGAAAACCATAAGAAAGTATGTAGCCTAGGCGCTCGCCGTCTAGAAGCAAGTGCAAGAAATATATACTCCCTTCTCGCTCTGCCAGAATAAGGATGTAGCCTAAAGCCGGATTTCAAGTTTTTTTACGAGAGGGCCGATACTGCATGCATATGGCAGCGGCATTCGCGGGGAGAAGAAAATCCCGCTACTAACAGAGGCATGCAAGAAACATAACAAAGCCTTCCAGTTGGCTCATTTCCCGCCAAAAGCATCGGCCGCAGCGGCCACAGCTGCAGCAGCCTCCTGCTTCCTGCGCCGATCCACGGCCGCCTTAACTCTAGCGATAGCCTGCGGCGTTGGCTTCAGCAAAAAACTATCTCTTCGCTCGCGGTTGGGCGAAGGAATCGGACCACCCGCACCCCCCCCGGGTACCGCCTCCCCCCCCCCCCCCGCCATGAGCAGCAGGGTCGCCGGTAATCGAATACCGACGAGTCCCAGTTGGATCGCTAGGTGCCGGGGGTTTCATATTATTTTCCGGCGTTTTTTCGTCTTTCGGGACGTACTTGTAGCCTTTCGAAGACCCCCCCCCCCCAGCAGCGGAGCTTGATGCGTCGGTTTGTTCGGGTCCCGTGGTGGTTTTTTCTGGACTATGTTGGTCGGGTTTATTACCCGCTGTCGCCGGAGGGGGACCTTGAGGTGGTGGAGGCGTTATCCCGGGGATGGAGGACGATCGGCGGCGGCTTGTCTCCTTCTCGCTGGCCCCGAAAATGTTGCCGCCGGTTTTGGTGGGAGAGAAGGGTAAGGTCGACGCTGACTCAGATGAGCGTCGAGGAAGCGGGAGTCGCGCACTTCCCACTGCTGCCGCTGCGCCGATCACTGCTGCTCCGCCAATCACTGATGAGCTTCGCCTCGGCTGGGTTAATTCTTCGCCAATCACTACTGATGAGCTGCGTCTGGGCTGGGTTAGGTTTTCGCCGACCACTACTGATGGGCTACTGCGCCTGTTTTGGTTTTCTTCGGCGACCGCTACTAATGAGCTGCTGCGCCTTTGCTGGATTTCTGCGCCTACCACTGATGAGCTGCTGCGCCTTTGCTGTTCGCTGATCGCTATTGATGAGCTGCGCCGGGGTTGAGGTTCTTCTTTTTCTCGGTCGCGGCATTGCTGCTGTAAAGCTTGCGCCGCGACGGTGTCTTGGGCAACCCCCACCCCTCGTTCGTAGCACAGGGATAAGTTCCATAACCCTGTCACATTCATGGTGAGGGGGGTGGGGGCGGCGATAGTCAAGGACGCATTCGACGGTAGGTTTTTGCACCCATTTTTTTCTGAGGCTCCTCGCTTGATGAGCTCTATAATCTTCACCCAAGACCCCAACTTTGAGCAAAACGTACGCCTAGTCTAACCAGATGACCAACCCGATGACCAACTACCAGGTATATATTGCAAAAACGACAAATGCTACGAAAAGGCGTGCATCTGTTTTTTCAGAGGCTCCTGACTTGAGGAGCTCTACGTCTAGACGCGTGCTACGATAGATAGAGATAGCACATTTTGGCAGAAACGTTTTCTGAATGACGGGACTCCCTTAACCCAAAATCGTCGGAATTTCGCTTTTTTGTGTTTGCAATAATTTTCGTCGCATACCGAGGCCATGGGTTTGATTGTTCATCGGGTAGCAACTTGTGTTTTCCCCCAGATCAGTTTTTTTTGGGGGGGATTATAAGAGCTCCTCAAGTGAGGAGCCTCAGAAAAAAAA
Source organism: Laminaria ephemera (assembly GCA_036873875.1). Classification (NCBI taxonomy): domain Eukaryota; class Phaeophyceae; order Laminariales; family Laminariaceae; genus Laminaria; species Laminaria ephemera. The sequence continues at coordinate 5,600,948 of JAYJMJ010000391.1, forward strand.
GGGTGCACCTCTGCCGCAGCGTGCGTCTTTACCCCGCCCAGAAACACTGTATGCTTTGCCCGATGAACAATCCCATGGCTCATGTGAAAAACGAACAATCTTGTCAATCACAGATAGCGTCCCAACGATGTTGGGTAGTTCCTCGGCTGAGCATCTCCGTCCGTCATAAACTTGTTTTAGCCAAAAAGTACTACTGTTATCGTATCGGACGCTGGTGGTACCACTGCAAACCTAGGAATGGGACGCCGCAAAGTAACGCAACGCTAACCTGAAACGTCTCCTTCGTCCGCTGCCTGCTTGAACCACTGCAGCGCCTCTCCCTGCTCCCGTCCCGGTAGGCGGCCGGACATACACAAAACCCCTAAATTTACCATCGCCTTGGTAATCCCAGCCTCCGCGGCTGCTTGGTAACACTCCTGAGTTGCCTCCAAGAGGTCGGCTTCGGGTGCGTCAGGGCTAACTCCGCGATGTTTCTCGTACATAAGGCCTAGGTTAAACATCGCTTTGACCAGACCCTTCAAAGATTGTTGAAAGGGGAGACGTTGCACAAAACACAGACACGGGCGAGCAACTAAGAATTAATAAATCCATTCGAACCTGTCCTCCGATATGCAAGAAAGTACGCACAAGGTGCAGAAGTCCGCCTCACAAGTGTGTTCTTATTAGGGTGCAGCTCACCCTTCATGCGACTCGCCGAACACCTCACGGCGCTTTCGCGCTTGGTGCACGCGATGTCTTCCTGGTCGGTGAAAACCCGACGTGCTCCGTCCCGGCATTGTAGGGATGCGA
>JAYJMJ010000391.1:5633444-5648312 GCA_036873875.1 Laminaria ephemera
AGAAGAGCCTGCTAAGTGACCCCGGATCTGAGTTACGACTACTAGGGAGGGAGAAGGAGAAAGTAAAAGTGCGAAGACAATATAGATGGGATGAGCAAAAAAAACAAAACAAAACAAAAAATAGCTGGAATGTACTTACGTTTGTTACAAAAACATTTCCGATTTCTACAATACGTGGGTGGTTGTATACGATAATTAAAAATAAATAAATAGAAAACCACAAGCATTCACTTTTCTAAACACCACCACGTGCCTGATCTCCGTCATCTCTTTTGGTCGGGAGCGCACCATACGTGCAGTAGACCCTATATTCATTATGCGATCCCCATCATCTCTTTCGGCCACGCACCGTACTTGCAGTAGACTCCATTCATTTTATGCGATCGAAAAAACTGCCTAAACCTACCTGATCCCCATCATCTCTTCTTCTATCTCTTTAGGTCCAACACCATGCTTGCAGCAGCCCTATTCATTATGCGATCTAACAACCGCCCCCGCCCCCACCCCCCATTCTCTCACCGGCAATAAGACTGAACATATATAAAAAGCAGGTGATGCGTTCCACAGACGTCAGATTTTGCATTCCACAGCCGTCAGATTTTGCATTTCACAGCCGTCAGATTTTGCATTCCACAGTCGTCAGATTTTGCATTTCACAGCCGTCAGATTTTGCATTCCACAGCCGTCAGATTTTGTCCCCCTCAAGGAGGTTAATAGTTTCCGTGCGCAGCTTCATTAAAAGAGCGACGTCTTCGTATCACACTACCGTTGACCCCGTACCGTCAAGCGACCCCATAAAAGCGATCCCATACCGTCAAGCGACCCCATACCGCCAAGCGACCCCATATCGTCAAGCGACCCCGTACCGTCAAGCGACCCCACACCGTCAAGCGACCCCATACCGTCAAGCGACCCCACACCGTCAAGCGACCCCATACCGTCAAGCGACCCCGTACCGTCAAGCGTCCTCACTTGAGGAGCTCTGAACCTCACCCACTAAACTGATTTTTTTGAGTGAACAAAAAAGTGCGCAACCCGATGAACGAACCCATGGCCTACAGCAGCAGTAGGTATACATATACAATGAATTCATATTGCAAAACAAGAATAGACATCCCGACGATTATTATGGGTTAAGGAGCGCCCCCGTCATGCACGTCATGCAGAAACACAAAAAAAAAAAAAAAAAAAAAGTGCTACGTCTAAAATATCGTAACACGCGTCTACTCGGTTGTATACCCTGGACCATGGCATTTTTCCTCGGGTTATTTCTGAAAAAAAGATAATAATAAAGGACGCTTCATTCATTCGGCTGTGAATGATCGAAAAATTGCCGAAACGCAACTTTTGCAGCTTTTTTTAATAAAAAAAAATTAAAAATACGCTACTACTCTGTACTACTACAGCTGTGAGATCCAGGACTTCGTCGACACTCATCGTTGCAAGCTGTGTGTGATACTACGATCGCGCGTGGTACGGGATGTGCATGTCCTCATGAAGGACTGTAAAGGTCGGCGACTCCCCTTAGCACTAGTTAGCACCAGGTTCATTCGACAGTGTGATACGAAGTCGTCGTCGGCCTTTTCAATCAAGCCGTGCACGGAAACTACGTATTATGCAGCTTTCGTCATGTTTACAAAGTATTCGTTGTATACCTAGGCCACTGTGACAAGAGTGCTCGGTGTAGTCGAGGAGGCATTATAGTTCTGTATGATCTCAGAGAGGGGGGGGGGGTGATGGATCCATGATTACCAAACAGGCGATCATCACCGCCCCCACCTGCTCACTTCTACCTCTGACACGGGTCTTCTGCAATAATATCAAGAACACGTCGTCACTATCCTGAACGAGTCTCGAGTGCGTCAAGCATTGGAAACACCTGCGTCCTTCCCTGGCTCTACCCTTTCTCATCTATCTATCGCAGCACGCGTCGGTGTACCGTATGTTATACCAGGTGACACGCAAGATAGCATACCCCCTTGGCCGAGTTTCCAAGCTGATCTTCCCGACAGCGGGGACGCGTGCTACGATTGAGGCAGTACTATTTGCCTGAAAGCGTTTTCCGAATGACGGGGCTCCTTAACCCAAATTCGTCGGAATTTCATTCATTTTTTGCAATTTAAAAACAAAAATGTTATACCTCGGTCACTTGACTGTTCATCGGGTAGTACTTTTATTTCCCCCCCAAATTGGTTTTGGGGAGAAGGGTAGAGAGCTCCTCAAGCGAGGAGCCTCAGAAAAAAAAAAACTGCACCTCTACCGTAACATGCGTCCATGGAAAAATCGACCATTTTTACCGTGTAAACGTCAACTGATGTCAAAACCTATGCGTCTGTGGAAAAATCTCCAAGATATCGTTCCAAAACCACCATTTTCGCCCCTTGATTTCGAGAAATTCGGCTCACAAAAATCGTGACTGGGTGGATCAAGGCTGTGGTAGGGGAGTTACTTGTAAGGCCCCATTTTCCAGCGGTTCAGAGGCACTGTGGACGCGCGCTACGATGATGGAGGTACTTTTCGGCTTTTTTTTGTTTCTGAATGACGGGGCTCCTTAACCCCCAAAATCGTCGGGATGTCATTCTTGTTTTTTTGCAAATATTTATTTTTTTGTATACCTAGGCCATGGGTTTTGTTCATCGGGTCGCTCTTTCCGTTTTTACTAAAAAAAAAAACATTTGTTTTGGGTGAGGTGTAGAACTCCTCAAGTGAGGAAGGAGATGAAGAAAAATAATGGTGCACGGATACCGTAGCATGCGTCACTGGCGCGAAAAAAAACCTATCTCGTTACTTTTGTGCCTTTCGGTTTCGCGATAAGCACCGCCATGGAAGTGTACCGTATATGACAAGTGTATATCACACCCCCTCGCGCGAAATTAATTCAACGACGATTTTCTCGACGACCGGTACAGTTTAAATGCCAAGCGACGCGTCTATGGAAAGATCTCTGACGAGATCTTCCGAAAGCCGCCATTTTCATTGTTTATGCCCCCCTGGTTTCGGAGGAGATCGGCTCTGAAATTCATCCCAAGTGGTGTGTTATACACTGTCACATAAGGTAAGTGTTTGCTGCGCTGCGCCGCGTCAAAATGTGTTTTATGTGACGCACGCTACGGTAGAGAGGTGCATCACTTTTTTTTCTGAGGCTCCTCGCCTGAGGAGCTCCATACCTCTCCCAAAAAACTGATTTGGGGGGGGAAAATTAAAGTGCTACCCGATAAACAATCCCATGGCCTAGGTATACAACGAAAACTGTTAATAAAAAAAAAAAGAAGATGAGATTCCGACGATTTTGGGTTAAGGAGCCCTGTCATTCAGAAACAAAAAAGTATTGTCCAAAATGTGCTACCTCTATCGTAACGTGCGTCATGTCCGTTTTTAGAATGAGGTACAGAGCTACTAGCGAAAGTGGTCTAAACTCGGTAGTGAAATGTGGGGTACCCGCCCTAGCGCAGTCTGAGTCGGTGTGTGTTATCTTGCGTGCTGTACGGTAAGCCACGCGGTCAGCCATTACCCACGGATACATCTCATCCGCTGATTCCTAGGGTGGTTTGGATTCCAGCAGAGCAAAGCCACACATACGTAAGGTCATAAATCAGCCGACCCCATTGCCATTGGCCTGACCTGACCTGACTTGACGTTGACATATCATACTTCGAAGTATCATGCTCATTTCAACGCATTTTTCGCGACATGACATAAAATTGTGGAACAGGCACGCGATCGAAACGTGTACCAGGTATCATACAATAATTTTAGTTTCGTCCATTCATCCGTCGTTCCATCCACCACGCATCCACTAATCCACCCACCATCCATCCATCCACCCATCCATCCATCCATCCACTACGCATCCACTCACCCACCCACCCACTCGCCCGCTCATCTATACCCACCCACTCGCCCGCCCACCCATACCGGCCCATCCATCCACCCACTCACCCACAGGCTTAAGGCATGTACCACGAATGCGCACTTTGCCGTACGTTTGGAGATAACGTGGGAAGAGCTCGGTAGAGCTGTATGTAGAGCCTAGCGCTCGACTTAATGGGGCACGCAAGTCCACAACTATAGGAAGGATACATGCACATCAGCGATATCGAAACTATACTTAATAAAACTGAGCCTATTCAAATGAAGAGCTCTATAGGTCCAACCCATATTGCTACTGCAGCAAGTTAATCGATACCGAAAACACATTCAAAGCAGAAGGCACCTCACTACTGCCCCCGGGCTCCTGCTAAGTTCAGGCGTATAGTTGTGGGTAACCGCTTCTTTGTGTGCCTCAAGCACGCCTACATATGAGTAGAAACCCACGAGGATATCCCAGAGGATAGCCTCCGCCGCCACATCACGCAAACAAAAAATCTAATCCAGACAGCGCCACATGCAACTTTGCAGATAGCATAAAAAAATGAGCTCCATGCGATGCACCGAACTCGACAGCACTATAGTAGCGGTCCCTCTATAGCACCGATATGTGCCAGCCGGAAATACCGGCACTATAGCGGCAACCCGAACTACTCCGCATACTGCCACTATTAGTTCCCATCTGTGCCACGCGATTTCACAGGCGCTATAGCGGGCAACCGGCATTACTCAACCGGCACTAAAGAGGGACCTGTACTATATATGAGCTCCATGCGATGCGCCGAGCTCGACAGCACTATAAATCTCCATGCGGTGCGCCGGACTCACTCGATAGAACTATATAAGCTCAATGCGATGCGCCGCACTCACAAATTTTTGCCGCCGAACGCAGCGCATGCCCTATATCAGGAAGGCGTACAAATCATATAATTATATAAAAGTAGCAAGCTTTGACAAATAAAAGCATGCTTGACGACATTGCAAGGTACTGGAGTCCATCTTCCTCCTGCTCGCATCGCAAGGTACTGGAATCTTTCCTAGCCTCTTGCTCCCACGTTATAAACCGTATGCTTCCTTCGAAAAAAACCCAACTAAAACAGAGGGTGAAATCCCGCTTCGAAAAAAAACTCCTAAAACAGAGGGGTGGAATACCCCCCCGACGGCGCTTGCACCAATTTGCGTATGTAGAAATTGATCGATTATCAAAGCCAGGCAACACAAAAACCAATTTGCAATTTCAACTTCAATTTCAAATCCACTACAATTCAATCTCAATTTCAATCAACACCAAAGTTCAAAGTCAAAGTCAAAATCTCACAGTAAAAATCAAAGCTCAAAAGCTCAAGAGAAAAGCGAGCAAAGTGGGCGACAAAGCATACACACTCATCGTCTCCACACAAAAACTGACATGAAAAACTGAAAAACGACAATCAGCCTTTTAGCCGTCCACGCACAGGCGCTTCGCTTAACGCCAACCTAACACCGGGAAAACCCACGAAGTTTCCTAACGAATCAGAACCAAAAACAATAGGCTCCTCGGCAAGTTATCTTGCCGTACAGCGAAAATACACGCCTACATACCACACGCAATGCCACACACAATACGCAATACGCTGCATCAGGCTCCTCCCAAAACACCATCAATCCGGTGTCTTCAATCTGATCCTAAAAAAATCGTTTGAAGAAGCAAGTCATCCTGCAGTACAGCAAAGGAAGACTCCTACTACTACATGAAATCCGCTGTATCATGCTTCTCCCGAAACACCATCAATCCTGTGTCTTCTATCTGATTTTCAGAACAAAACGTACCTGGTATGATACGGAGAAACAAGTTATCCTGCCATACAACAGAAAAAACATGCCTACATATCACACGCAATCCGCTGCCTGTATCATGCTCCTGCCAAAACACCACCAATCCGGTGTCTCCAATCTGACCCTAAAAAAAAAACGCCTGGAGGCGCAACTTATCCTGCCGTACATGAAAAAAAACATGCCTACATATCACATGAAATACGCGGTATCATGCTCCTCCCAAAACACAAATGACCCGGTGTTTCTCCAACCTGATCCTCAAAACAAAAAAAGTTTGGAGAAGCAAGTTATTCTGCAGTACAGCAAACATACATGCCTACATATCACATGAAATCCGCTGTAGCATGCTCCTCCCACAGCACAATCAACCAGGTGTCTTCAATCTGATCCTAAAAAAACCGTTTTAGAAGTAAGTCATCCTGCAGTACAGGAAAAAAACACGCCTATATATATCTATATAACATGAAATCCGCTGTATCATGCCCCTCTCCCGAATTACCATCAATCCGGTGTCTCCTATCTGATCGTCAAAACAAAACGTACCTGGTACTGAGAAACAAGTTATCCTTCCGTACAACAGAAATGCATGCCGACATTATCCTTCCGTACAACAGAAACGCATGCCGACATATCACATGAAACCCACCATATCATGCTCCTCCCAAAACACCATCAAATCGGTGTCTCTCCAAATCTGATTTAAAAAAAAAAAGTTTTGAGAAGCAAGTTATTCAGCTGAACAGCATAAATGACATGCCTACGTATGATATCACACGCAATTCGCTGGATAATGCTCCTCCCAAAACACCATCAATCCGGGATCTCCAATCTGACCCCTAAAAAAATAACGTCTGGGGGCGCAACTTATCCTGCCATACAGGAAAAAAACACGCCTACATATCACATGAAATCCGCTGTATCATATACTCCCCCTCCCAAAACACCATCAATCCGGTGTCTCGCCTATCTGATCCTCCAAAATAACGTCTAAGGAAGCAAGTTGTTCTGCGGCACAGCAAAAAAACATGCCTACATATCAAACGAAATCTGCTGCATCATGCGCCTCCCAACACACCACCAATCAAATCGTTCTGCGGTACAGCAAAAAAAAACAATGCCTACAATATCACATGGAAATCTGCTGCATCATGCGCCTCCCAACACACCATCAATCCGGTGTCTTCAAATCTGATAAAAAAACAACAACCTTTGTTTAAGAAAGTCATCCTGAAGTACAGCAAAAAAAAAAAACACGTTCTACGATAGAGGTAGCACTTTTTCGGCTGAAACGATTTCTGAATGACGGGGCTCCTTAACCCAAAGTCGTTCGAATTTTCGTTCTTGTTTTGCAAATACCCTTACACCTAGCGCATGAGATTGTTGTCCATCGGGTCGCACTTTTATTGTTCTCCAAATCATTTTTTTGGGTGAAAAGCACAGAGCTCATCAAGTGAGGAGCCTCAGAAAACAATCGTTGCATCTCTACCGTGATACGAAGTATGCGTCATATCACATCAAATCCGCTGGATCATGCCCCTCCCAGAACACCATCAAAAACCGGTGTGTCGCAAATCTGAACCTCCAAAATACCCAGGGATTAACACGGGTCGGGTCACTTCTCGCGGGTTGGGTCGGGTTAGAGTGACCCGACCCGACCCGTGAGATTTGAAAACCTCCCGACCCGGCCCGACTCGACCCGCGAGAGTTTGAAAACCTCCTGACCCGACCCGTGGGTCGGGTTATTTATTACCCGTGAAAACCCCTAAAAATAGCGTCCGGAGAGGGAAGTTATCCTGCCGAACAGCAGAAAAAGCATGCCTGCATATCACACCAAACCCGTCACAACTAAGTACCCGAACCTAACGTAGGGCGGCCAAGGCGAGAAACAAAGTGAACCGTTGGGTTGGGATATCAGAACTGAGCCCTCCCAAAACACCATCAAAACCGGTGTCTCCAATCTTCCAAACAAACCGCCTGGAGCAATCTGACCCTAAAAAAAAACCCAGGGCTTTTCACGAGTTGGGTCATTTCTCGCGGGTCGGGTCGGGTCGGGTTAGGGTGAGAGATCCGACCAGAACCGTGAGATTGACAACCTCCTAACCGGACCCAACCGGAGCCTCTCGCTATAACACCTCCTGACCCGATCCGACTAGACCCGCGAAGGTTTGAAAACCTCTTGTCTCGACCCGCAGATCGGGTCATGGCCCGTGAAAACCTCTTACCCTGACCCGTGAACAGCCCTGGAATAAACCGTCTGGAGAAGCAGCCCGATAGCCCGAGAGGTTTTCAACGCGTGTGGTCTGCCATGAAGCTGACAAACCGCTCGCAGTACAACTCTAGGTCCACGCCAAACATAAAAACCGGTGTCTGCAATCTGACCCTCCCAAACAAAAACGTATGCTTATCCTCCAAAAAAAAGTATGGTGATCCTCCTCCAAAAACAATTATGATCTCGTTGAGACTGTCAGCGCGTGTGGTCTGCCATAAAGCTGACGAAGCGCTTGCAGTACAGCTCTGGGTCGACGCAGCTCAGCTCGCTCTTGGTTCTGCCCAAGCCTTTGTACCACGTTTCCGCATGCTTCATCCGAGTGTACACCTGCTCCGATTCCAAAAATGAAAACGTTTCAAGAACGTGCCGTTTCGAGTTTTCGACCGTTTCGACATTACTATTATTTACGGAGGACCTTAGTCCTTAGTAATCAGGACCTACGATACACACAAAAACCTATATATTCCCCCATTTTTTACTAACCAGATTTGGTCCAAATTACTACCAGGGTATGTACCCCCGTAATAACAGTACTCCATCCCTTCAAATAATACGGTGTTTTTTTTTTTGTGACGCGTGCTACGACAGAGGTAGCAGTTTTCGGCTTTTTTTTGTTTCTGAAGGACGGGGCTCCTTAACCCAAAATCGTCGGAATGTCATTCTTGTTTAGCAAAACCATGATTTTTTTCTGTATACCTAGGCCATAGGTTTGTTCATCGGGTTGCACTTTCATTCTGCTCAAAATCATTTTTTTGTTTTTGTTTGGGTGAGGTTAAGAGCTCCTCAAGTGAGGAGCCCGAGAAACAAAATGGCACACCTCTATCGCAGCATGGGTCGCAAAACAAAAAATAATAGTACTGAAACCGGCGGATGTCATATTAACCCAAGGCCAACCCAATCCACGAAAAATTATAGGTTAGAAGTGCCGTTTTGGCCCGTTTTTGCTAATTTCTCGTGGGTTGGGTTGGCCTTGGGTTACGATCGATGTTCGTCGGTTTCGATGCAAAATGTTATATGTTCTCCTTCCCAACCGAATTTGGAATCCCTGCTAACAAACACCCTAATGCCATAGCTGTTGAGTGGATAGTGGCTATCCGGGACGATGAACAAGGGTCCTGCCACTCCATCAAACGGGGCGAATATGAAGCCTTCAAACTAGTGGTACTACTATGCCGCTTTTATGTTTGCGCTTCAGCAGCACCACAGCAGTAGGCAGTTGTAAATTGCCCAAACAGCAAAATGCCGAGAACGACTATCGCAGAACGGTTACGTACAGAGAACGAGTTCGAACGTACACCCGCCTGTTCGGGACAGTGCCAAAAAATAGCTTCAGTGGGACAGTCCTTTCTCTCCTACCCGCGGTTTCGGCTAGACTACACGCCAAGAAGCGAACGATACTCGTATAGACTACTATTACGGAGGACCATAGTAATCAGGACCCACGATGTACACTAAAACCTATATATTCCACTTTTTTTACTAACCATAATTGGTCCTCATTACTAGACTCATTACTAGATTACTATGCTCCTCCGAAATAAACTATAAACTCGTTTGAGCTGGTCGGTGTTACTTGCCCGGTTACTTGCGAGGTGGATAATTGCCTTTTCTTCGGTTTTCAAGAGCTTTTTTGACGTTGTCCCTGGTCATAGCTCACAGGAACGCCTGCGCTTCCCCTTTTCGACTTGCGACACCCCCCAGGATTTTTAGCCAACCACATCCCCAAGAGGAAGCTTGTAATCAATATATAGTTGACGCGCTAAAAATACGATAGAGGTAGCACTTTTTGGGTTGAGACGTTTTTGTTTTTTGTTTCTGAATGACGGGGCTCCTTAACCCCAAATCGTCGGAATGTCGTTCTTGTTTTGCAATAGGGAATGTTTTTTATACCTAGGCCATGGGTTTGGTCGTCCGTCGGGTTGCGCTTTCAGTCTACTCAAAATAATTTTTTGGGGGAGGTATGAAGCTCCTCAAGTGACGAGCCTCAGAAAAAAAATGATGCCCGTTTATCCGTAGCATTGCCTTTCGACAATGGCAGCATTCTATCGGGGTGTATAATTAGGTGCTTGCTCCGTTTCATTAATCTGAACTCGGGACACTAAACAGTTCTGCATCCGACGGAGACAATGTGGAGACAGTGTCGAGACGTTCAAGCGTAAAATATTCTGTCGCAAGGTGACATCTGCCCAGCGTTAGTATGATACCTCACCCAAAACCCGATTTTACAGGCAAGTATCATGGGAAAACCAGAACCAGACAAAGAGTCAATGGGGGTCGCGGAAGGATGGCCAGATCCACGATACAATAGGTCGTGGATCTGGCCGTCCTTCCGCCACCCTGACTGACTGTCTGGTTTCGGTTTTCCTATGATACCTGCCTGTAAAATCGGGTTTTGGGTGAGGTATCGAGTTCCCCATGTCAATGATCTGAGAGCTCCTCATGTGAGGAATCTGAGAGCTCCTCGAGTGAGGAATCCCTGAGCCCCTCCTACCCCGAGAGCTCCTCATGCGAGGAATCTGAGAGCTCCTCATGTGAGGAATCCGAGAGCTCCTCATGTGAGGAATCCGAGAGCTCCTCATGTGAGGAATCCGAGAGCTCCTCATGTGAGGAACCTGACCAAAAAAAGGTACAGTACCCCTACCGAAGCATGGCGGACGATAGGGGTACAGTACCTGTTTTTGGTGAAAACACCTAGACGCGTGCTACGATAGAGGTAGCACTTTTCGGCTGAAACATTTTTCTGAATGACGGGGCTCCTTAACCCCAAATCGTCGGAATTTCATTCTTGTTTTGCAATCTGAATATTTTTTTTTGTATCGTAGGCCATGGGATTGTTCATATGGGGGATCACTTTTAATTGTCTCCAAATCAGTTGTTGGGCCAAGTTCAGGGCTCCTCAAGTGAGGAGCCTCAGAAACAAAATGGTTCACCTCTCTACCGTACTAATAGTACTACTCTCTACCGTACTAATAGTACTAATTATTAACTATTAGTACTAATAGTACTATTAAATAGTACTATTAGTACGGTAGAGAGGTGCACCGTTATTTTTCTGAGGCTCCTCACTTGAGGAGCTTCATACCTCACCCAAAAAAAATCATTTTGAGTAAAAACTGAAAGCGCAACCCGACGACCAAACCCATGGCCTAGATAAAAAAAAAAGATTCAGATTGCAAAACAAGAATGACATCTCGACGATTTTGGGTTAAGGAGCCCCGTCATTCAGCATTCAGAAACATTACTCAAACCAAAAAGCGCTACCTCTATCGTACTATTAGTAGCACGCGTCAGTGACATCCATTATTCATGTTTTCGGGGTATAACATGTTTCCAGTGAGGGATACCCTGGTATGTTCTTGAGTGGCTAACACTTCAACTTATTTTCATGTGTGTCTTTTCATCGCGCCAGCGAACGACCTAGAGCTTCGGTCGAGTGTGTTGTCTTCACAACAAACCGTTCTTACGACATCAGCACACCCGGTGTCCGTCCTAATTCTTCGTCCTAGAGAGATACGTAGCGCATATCACAAGTCAGCTCGCAATGGTGCACTAGATTATGTGTGCGGAGTCAACCCCTTGAGAACTGCATCCATGTGTTTGGGGATAAAATGCACGGATTTACTGTAGTATCAGATCTTTTTGGCGGCAATAATGGGGCTAAGGTCGCGGGAAGTGCCGCTCCGAAAGCAGAAGTAACGATATGAAAAAGACTCTTGTGCTGGCTACGAAACAAATTTCATTGCGAAAAGTAGAGAATGAGCTGACATGTTTTCTGCCTGTCAAAAGTTCGTGCATGCCAAAGAGGTTACGCTATGCGTTTACGAGCGAATGCGATGTTACCGATTTACACCACACCAAAAAACAGGGATCCCTTCCGAGATCGCTGCTACGCTAGCCGACCGCCGACCGGAATTGTACCTTCCACCAACGCACAAAAATTGATGACAGATACAAAAATCCTGTTGTGCGAGTACTTGGCGACAGCTGTACAGTATAGGTCCCTCTATAGCGCCGGTAGAGCAGTGCCGGTTGCCCGCTATAGTGCCTGTGAAATCGCTTGGCACAGATGGGAACAACCAGCAGTGGCAGTATACGGAGTATTGCCGGTTGCCGCTATAGTGCCGGTATTTCCGGCTGGCACATGCCGGCACTATAGAGGGAGCACTACTGACCGACCTTTTTGACGAACGTCTTGGCGACCGACAAGGCAAACGAACCGTCTTTAACGTCCAGCAACTCCTTCAGGTACGGCTGGGCCAGTCGCGTCAGGTCGTACCTATCATGCATCAAACCGTCAGTCGAGGGAAAGAGCGGAGCTGTCACACACACACACACACACATGGTTTGCTTGTTAACGCCACATGACTTGTGACTTAGCGCCGGATGATGCAAACATCACAGCGCGTTACGCTTCTCGGATAGAGGCTATTCACATCAACCCGTCAGCCGAGGGCAAAAGCGGGGCTGCCACACACATGATTTTCGTCAGCCTAGCGCGACAGTGGGACTGTCACACACGTGATTTTGTTGTTAGCGTCGCATGACGCCAATAGACGAGGACAAGCCCGGGGCTGTCACGCAAACGGTTTGCATGTTATGATAGCGCCGCATGACGCGGGCAATACAGTGCGTCGGATATACAGGTTAATCGCATAAAACCGTCAGCCGAGGACAAAAGCGGGGCTGTCACACACATACGTTTCAGCGTGCCGGACACTCGGATAGAGGCCATTCACAAGATGGAAAGCCCAGGAGTATCCCTGATTGAAAGAACACATTTCCGACCCACAAACACGGAAGAAAAGAACAACTGCTGCCTGCACCCCCACCCCTCTCACTTGGTATCCAAGCCCTTCCAACCAAACAAACAAGCAAGCAAGCAAACAAACAAACAAACAAGCAAACAAGCAACAAACAAAACAACCAAAACAACCAACAAACTAAACAACCAAACAAACAACCAACCAAAACAAACAATCAAACAATCAACCAACCAACCAACCAACCAACCAACCAACCAACCAAACAAACAATCAAATAACCACTGTCTGCGCCCACTCCTCTCACTTGGTATCCAAGCCCTTCCCGATGCCATCCAGGGAAGTAAATGCCCTGAACACAAACGTAAATGTGGGCGGGAACTTGAAAGGGACGTCCCCAGAAACCGACAACAGGTCCTCCCCGAGCTTGGCCCTCCTCTCCTTTCGCTTCTTCACTTTCTCATCCTGCAAGCAGCAGCGGCACCCCAGCGCCAAGGCGTGAGCAGAGAGAGAGCGCGGCATGACATATATCAGGATTGGCGAAAGTTTAGAACACAGGGTTTCAGTACACAGCGACCGTCCTAGAACCGGTTGCTGTGCTGGCAGCGGTAACAGAGTGTTTTGCGAGATACCAACTCTGATTGGGTAGGAGTTGGGTAGGAAAACATATAACAACGGTATTGAAACCGTCGAACGTCACAATCCAAGGCCACCTCAACCCACGAAAAATCAGCAAAAACTCTAGGTTAGAAATACGTTTTCCTACCACTTTTTTTTTTTCCTAAACCTATTTTATTCGTGGGTTGGTTGGCCCTGGGTTATGACATTCGTCGGCTTGACTATTAATACTATTTTTACATTTTTTCCAACCCAACAGAATTAGGAAATCGCAAGCACCCTAGTACATCATTCGCAGAAGGGGTGGAGCCGAGCAAGGGGTGAGACGCGTGCCACGATAGAGGTTTGGCTGAAACGTTTTCTGGATGACTGGGGCTCCTTAACCCAAAATCGTCGGAATTCCACTCTTTTTTTTTTTGCAAAATTTTCGTTGTATACCTAAGACATGGCATTTGATCATCGGGTAGAGACCCTTTTATTTTTCCCCAAAATCGGGTTTTTGGGAGAGGTATAGGGCTCCTCAAGTGAGAAGCCTCAGAAAAAAAAAAAAATGGTGCACCGATACCGTCGCATGCGTCGTGCACCCAAATTTTCTGGGGCGCTCTCCACTTGAAGAGCTCTTATGTCCCACCCAAAAACTAACTTCGAGAAAAAAAAAAAAAAAAACGCAACCCATGGTACGGTAACGGTACACCATTTTTTTTCTGAGGCTCCTCACTTGAGGAGCTCCATACCTCACCCAAAAAAATGATTTGGGGAAAAAAAATAGAAGTGTACCCGATGAACGATCCCATGGCCTAGGTATATACTACGAAAAAAAAAATGCAAAAAAAAATAAAAATAAAAATTCTGAAATTCTGACGATTTTGGGTTAAGAAGCCCCATCATTCAGAAAACGTTTCAGCCAAAAAAGTGCTACCTCTGTCGTAGCACACGTCTAGTTTTCAAAACCGCAAATGGCATTCCAGCGACATCAGAGAGCTTCTCCAAAAATGGGGGACCCCCGTCAGACAGAAGTCCTTTTGTCCAAAAAGTGATTCTCCAGTTGTAGCACGCGCTCAACGCCAACACCGACCACCACCGCACAACTTTACCGCCATCTCGGGAAAAAAAAAGAAGCAAAAAGAGCATCGGGAAACAATAGTTTCGCGGCATATACGGTCCCGCACCTTCGTGAGCTCCCCCGTCCACTTCCCGTCCTGCCCCTTGTTAAGCGTGCTCGTGAATTCCGACAAGAACGACCGCGCGATCTTCTCCACGCTGAGGAGGGCCGAGATAACGAGAATAGCGGGAGCGTGCAGCTGAAAACAATGAAATTAAAGCGCGGGTTGTGCGATCCAACTACAGCAACACGAGCAGGAACAAGCGAACGGGTAACATTCGCGAGGGCGTGGGGCGAGCGCTTACCTTCGCTGTTCCCCACCGTCATCCCCACCACCACCATCCCCACCACCATCATCACCACCAACACCAACACCAACACCAACACCAACACCAACACCAACACCAACACCAACACCAACACCAACACCAACACCA